>CATKHJ011116957.1:0-12814 GCA_949750685.1 Vernicia montana
GAACAGTAATTGTGAATAGTAAACGAATGAACAGTAATATGAATAGAAAATTAAAGAAAATAGTTTAAGCTTCACACCTAAACTTCCTTAGGAATCACACCTAAGGTCCCATGGCATCACACCTAGGGTTGAATTGCATCACACAACTCGAAATAGCATAATTGCTGGTTTTTTATTCAATCACAAAACTGAATTAAAAGTATTACAATACTAAGTATTTATTGACTCAGATAACTCTTATTCCTTTAGGTAAAGAACTTCAAAACTAGTTTGGACTTCTAAAATAAACTAAAGAGGAATAAATTCTTCCTAAACCAACAAAGACTCAAAATAAGACTTAAAACTAAATAAAGACTCCTAATGAAATAGGGAAAGATTTTCCAGCAAAGCCGGAAATTACAAAATTGCCCCTATACCTAAAGTAATGGACCAGCAGCTGCATTTATTTAAATATAACTATAATTATAACTCTAAAAGGGCTGAAATCACTTTATAATTTCTCCGATAAATCCCATATTAAATCTAGCCCATAATTCTTAATTTGAGTCCTTGAATTTGAAGTTTCTGGTCTTCCTATTCTCCGTCATACAAAGAACTACAAATAGTGTCCAACTCAAACTCAGGTTGAAATGATCTAACTTGAGAGCATTATGCAAAAAAATAGCATCAGATGCCAACACTCAATAATTTATCACTTAACAGCACCATAACCACGAGTGCTTATACTATACACCAGCATTGACTTCCAGTATGGACAAACAAAACAATGCTATTTCCATTTCATAATCACGCATGTATACATAAAGAAAACAAATAAGTGAATTTGAGTATGCAGATTCAGAATCACGTGTATGCATAAACTCAGAGCTACAGAATGACAAACATAACACCAAGAGACTTCTAAAGGTGATTGACAAGCAACTATAAGACTCAACAGTAAAAGAAGACTATTGATGCCATCTTAAACCTAATCTAGAAAGGACAAAACTTAAGAACAATCAGAATTCCCTTTATTGAGTGTGATCCCCAATTGATCTACATGTGAAACCACCTACATTGTATTGACCTCAATCCTCAGATAATGTTTTAACTTCCTAATGCAAGCATTATTTACACTAGCAGGCAAGAATTAAATATATTGGTACCTAATTTTATACCTGAACCTTTATTTGAATATGGAAAGCAACTGAATCGTATGATCCAATGTAAAGCAACCTCATTTCTGTTTCATATAAGAAATGAATAGAAAGCCTCACCTCTGCCGTGCTCCTACCTTCTCGAGCATTATAATTTATGTTAACATCAACAACTTGCTGAAATAGAAATACATAGCAAATTTCAAACAGGGAATAAAACAATCATAATTTTAATAAACATGTCCACATATTTGCAAAGAAGTGTGTGCGCGCGAGCACGTGCACTACAGGTAAAACTTAACTTAGAAATTGATACCAGCTAGCAATCAGGTGTCCTTTTATTCCTGAACAGCTCTTCCAGAAGGTTGTATTTTCTAACTTGCAATTTTAAATATTTTAGATTTTGTCCATGCATTTCAATTCAAATGCCATTGGCCATTTACAAAAGAATCACGGACTTTCCTATCCACTGGTTAACTAATCATAACTACACTTCTTATAAACTTTTCTTTTATTCCTGGAATTTTAGGCTTCTTTAGTTCACAAGCGTTAAATACTATATAAGGTACACATATTCTAGGGTTACTAGCTTAAAAGATCATCAAATCCGAATGTGAAGCTTGTGAATCACTAGCCTTAAACAAGAGTGTACCTCATCCTCCGGAAATATTCCAATGACCTTTGCTACATACTGTTTCTGCACCATCCCAGCTTCAATCTGCAGCAATCACATTCTAATTGAAGGCAGTATTGATTCTATTATCCACACAATTTTATAATCCCATGAACAGAAATGGAGACAGCTACCGTCAAGAAAGTGCAATCTGATATAATTTGTTTCCAGAGTTTGAAATGTCCCCCCAGCTCAACAAAACCATAGCCTAGGCAATCATGAGTTAATACAATGTCCAAAAAATTGTCCTCATTCTTTTAGTAATTACATTTAAGAATGAAACCATCCTATATTTGGGGACATTCCAAAATCATTGTATATTTTCCGCCGCAGCACATTTACACACACACCCACATTAAGAGAGAGAGAAAAAGAAATCTTAAATAAGTAACTCATATATGCTATATTCATTGAAATCAATAAGACTATACCAAATATCATGTGCATAAAAGGATCCCTTGGTTGACAATAGAACACAGAAATAAAATTTCATGCATGAAGATTCACATTAACATTATACCTAAAATTGCTATTACAGAATACTCCTTAAGAGCTTTACCTCTTGCCTGAAAAGGTCAGCCTTCATAGAATTTCTAGCCAAGATAAGGAGTCCTGAGACAAGCCGATCTAGTCGATGAATCGCTGACATGATCGTGTTAAGGGAAAGATAACTCAAAATGGCAAAATTTCAGGGAAAATAGACTTCCCAAAGGGGAAGAAAAGCAAAAAATAGATTAAGTAGAAAAAAGAAACCATAATTAAATTTCATTCAAAAAATTTGAGAACCCCATTGGAAAATTTGGCATGTACAGCCACTGTAACTGCTCCAAAAGTTTCATGTTTGGATACGAAATAGAGCTGCTAAACCATGTTCGGCTTGAAGAATGCCAACAACAGTATTCTTACGATATTGACCACAAGGATGCACCTACATAACAAATAAATTAAAATATATATATATATTCAAGCCATGCAAAAAGAAAGAGACTAATCAAAATCAAATTTTAGGTGTGGAAAGAATTTCACTCTTTCCCCAACTTACATCTAATAAACACACATAAGATTTCTGAGGCATTCCTATTACAAACTAAGGGAGAAAACTCCACCATTCTATTGATCACATTAATTTAGCATCACAAAATGATCACAACACAATCTCAAATTAAACACGAAATTTCTTCCATATGCTCCTGATAGCCATGAGGTACAATCATTATCATAAAGCACAAGAAGCCGAAAATAATATGATCCATTTGCCCTTAGATTTTTCTATTTGTAAATGTTTTGCAATAGTTCCATACAATAATACACCATGGACTAACTATGTTCTCCTTAAAAATTTAAAACTTTACGGTTTAGTAAAAACATAAGAAGGCCTACTTAATATTACATTATGTTTGTAAGTGTTTGAGAGAAAAAGAATGAGGAAGCAGTGTGTTGAACAATCTTGGCACCCACCATTTTTCAGATATCAAAGAGCAATTAGGGCAAAGGAAAATAGAAATGAATATGAACATGAAGACTTAGATTATAGTATGCCACACCCAAAATCAAAAATAAAAAGTAATGAACAATTAATAAAGTAACAGCATTTTTCCCTTCCAACCATCAAATAGATTGATGAGACGATAAGAAATAAACCACATGCTATAACGGACTTACTGGAACAGTTGCTGGCTTGCAAACAGTTACAACATCTGGATCTTTTTGAAGGATAGAAACATCCAAAGCCATCACTGGCGGTTCATGCCTACAACCTTTATGACATCAATTAATAGTTTGATAACTTAAAAATACATATTGAAGAAAGCTAACTTTGTCAAAAATTTATCGCAAAACGAATGTGTATAAAAGCAAAAGGCAACATAGAAAATTACATTTGCTTATCATTCAGGAGTAAAAAGGGTCTAATTAATCTAAAAAACTTATCTAAAAAGAGCATATTTATTCACATAGATCGCCAAAATTGAAATTAGGACAGCATCAACAATTGCGAACCTGTGTAAGAAGTGGCTTATCTTTTGTGATGATTTAACTATGTAAGAAACGGGTACCATCTCTCCATCAACTTGTATCCGGCCACATTTGACAGCACTAACCTACAGTGCTCCATACACAACTATTAAAACTCAAATCATCACCAACAAGAAATGCTAAATAATCAATTCATTCAATGAACAAAATTTTGAGCAAACCCTAAAGTGAGTGAGAGGCATTTGATGCAATAAATTAACAAACTTTTCAATAATAATTAAGTAATGGATTGTTACATAGTAATCATAAGGTCGGCCTTTGAACTCTTCAGCGAACAAATCGACTATGGTCTTTCCCGCCCAACGATTCTTAACCTGTAAAGAACAATTAGGGTTTTGTAAAAGGGGACACTCCAAACATATAAGTTATGTAGAAAGAGAATGAAGACTGACATGAGAGATAAACTCGAAGTAGTAAGGTCTCACGTGGCGTCTTCCTGCAGAATTCCCGCCAAAAAATGGAGTTTAAATTGCTTGGGATACGTTTAAATCAAGTAAAGAATACTCTCAAATGAAATAATTTCATTTTCAGTATGAATTAATAATACATTACCGTTGCGAAAGATATAATCTTGTTTCTCTGGTGGATTGGCTGGCGTTTGCCACACTATTTCCATGTCGTTTTTGTTTTCTTCTTCCCTCTTTCTCTTCATTTTCAGTATCACCTGATACAAGAAGAAGTGGTGGGTGGAGATGGTAGACTAGTAGAAAACCACCTCTAACGACACGTCGTCATTGGGAGGAATGCTGCACTATACGATGTCGTTTAGGATTTTGGTTTTGGTTTCGGGAATTGAGAACATCAAAAGCAGGCAGTGTTAATAAAAAAGAAAACTGCGTCGTTTCGTGTCGGTTTGTCTTCTTCAGTTCAACAAAGCAAGCACACCTATCTTTTCAAAAACCAGCCATAGAAGAAAAACTTTATAAAGGTGTTTGTCTCGCTAACCTACCGGAAAATTAAGAAAAGGTATGGTTTAATTAAATAATTATATATGCAAATCATTGATCAATCGTTGAATTTGCAATTTAGATCTGTTGAACTTATTGGATTTTGTGAATTCAGAGTCAAATTTTGATGAGCTTATGCCCAATCAATTCAAAAATCAGAGTCGTGTTACGTGGAAGTAATTGATTGGTAGATAGGAGAAGAAAGTCAAGTCAAATCAAATGCCGGAGGAAGATTTAGTTGATATAAAGTTTCGGCTTTACGATGGGTCCGATATCGGGCCGTTCAGGTACTCATCTGCATCGACGGTGGATATGCTTAAGCAGAGAATTGTATCTGATTGGCCCAAAGGTTTATCAGCTTACTCGCTCCTTTTTACTATTTTTCTGAGAATTGAGTCTTTTGGGTTATATCTCTGTGTCTCTTTTAGTATGTTATTATTGTTAATTGAATTGGCTGTAGAAAATAGTTGATTTTTTTTTTAATATTTATCCGAATTCCCAAATTTTGGGAAGTTATTATTCTGTTAATTTGCTTTTTTTTTTTTTTTTTTTAAATCTAAGTATGGAAGTCCAATCCAAATCTAATTTTTGCAATGATTAGAACTGTGCCAAGTAATCAGTTATTAAACATCAAATGAGTGAGTGTTTATTTTGGGATTGATCCATGGACTTTGGTTCAGATGGTCCATGGGCAAATTCTATAAAAAATGGAGGCACTGAAAAGTTTGGTTCAGATGGTAATTTTTTATTGCAAAATAACCATAATGCTTTTTGTGTGAACCCATATGATAATGTTGTTTGGATTTGATTCTTTAGTGGATGTTATTTATGTGAAACAGGAAAGATGTGCAGAAGTAATTTACCTGTATGAAATATAATATGCATGTTTATTGAAGTGCAGAATATATAAGCCAAATGAACTGCCTTAATTGCAGACTGGTTTTGGCTTGCATAAGGTTGTTATTTTTGTTCTTCATTGCCATCCACTGTTATTTTAGATAGAAGGATAGCAAATTCACATGAGATATGTTATTGTTTGTGGGTTCTTAGTTGTAACATTTGAAGGGCGATTCACAATATGTGCATTAACTTTTTATGTGCTTGAAGATGGGATTATTGGAGCAAGAAAAACAAAGACTAGTGATCTTTGACAGATTTGCTTTATTGAACTTGGAGAAACCATTAGACATGTACTTTACTGTGCTTGAAGAACCTGTAACTTGTCTTCAAGCTCAGTTTGTCATATGAGGGAACTTAACAAAGAATTAAGCCTCTGCAATCTTTTTGATATGGGACAGTAGTATATTACCACCTTGCGGTTTGAAACCCTTGAATGATTTGATTTGATTATGAGATCTGATCTTGAATTTATAAAAGCATGCACGTTGAACCTGGTGAACAACACAAGCCTGTGAAACTTTGAGGCTTTACAAGCCTCTTAAACTATGAATTGGGTGAATAACAGAGTCCTTTTTTTTCCAGTACAACAGAATACTAGTCCTTGATTATGGTTTCTTCGAACTTCAAAATATGGTCATCCATGTAAACGTTGCTTGACCTATGCTTTTTATCCTGTTCCACGCAAGCATGGATGCATAGAGAGAAAAGATAATAGGTTTCTTCAGGTTCAAAAAAGATTACTGACTTTTGGGATAGGAACTTATTTTTCCAACATGTTTCTCTTTCTTGTTGCTTAAGTGATAATTTTCTAAACATCTTTTTTGAACATTCTTTCTCAGGTAAAACAGTTACTCCTAAAGCAGTGAATGAAGTGAAATTGATCAACTCGGGTAAAATTTTGGATAACAACAAAACTGTTGGTCAGTGTAGAACACCTTTTGGTGAAGTTGCTGGGGGAATCATCATAATGCATGTTGTTGTACAGCCGTCTCTTGCAAAAGCGAAAACAGGTATTTTTCAGTCTTAATCATCTTCCCACTAACTTCCTTTGTGACCCCTCAATCTTTTTGGAGCTTAGCTCAGTGATTATACATGGCTTTGATGGTATTGAATGATCTAACAGATTATTTGGAGTTGGGGAGGTGGTAACTGTTACTGTTGACTGTCGAGGCCTGGGAGCTTTAAAATATTCTGATGCTCACTTTTTAGCTGGCAAATTCATTTGATGTGTATATATGTTATGGTATCTAGTTTTTAGGTTTAGATAGGGGTTTAACATTTTTAGACTGGCATGGTTCAGGCAATGTTTGGGTACTCATCAATTTTGCAACCCCTTGTTAAACCTTTTTAATTTTATATCATTGAAGACAATGCACATCTCTCAAAATGGTACTTTAAACTCTATAGGTGAAAGAAAATGTAATGTCGGCTTGATTGAATAGATGATAAGTCCGAGTATCAGAGGGGTGCTTTCTTCTTCTTCTATTTGTTTTCTCTTACATTCTCCTTGCCTAGCAGTGTCTTTCCAGATTTATCTGCAGAACGCATGTTTAATAAATAGATGGGGCCAAAAATTTAAACTACTGTGATAATGGAATGTGACAAGAAACAAAGTCAGTTCAATACAAACCTAAATTCCACCAAGTTAATGCCTTCTGAGTCCTTCCAGAGAAATGCTGGCATGTGATGTACCGTGAACGGACAAATACATTTAAAAGATGTTCCTAGTTTCTTGTGAACTTCAGTGTGTGGTGATTCTGCCAATTCTAGGGACTAACAAGTCTACTTGTGGAATTTCATTGTATTCTACACACCTGGCTGTTGTATGTTCTTCCCTTGGAGTTTTCTTTTTCTGAAAGATTTCTCCTTGTGCCCTGGGAAACCCTTATTTCTTATTTAATTGTCTGACGATCGAGTGCTTAAGTCTAGAGTCCCTTGTCAAATAATTCTGTTGGTTGGTCACTTTTTGAGTAAAAATTATTAGTCAGGCCAATGCCCCCTCCAGAGACAAAATGATGGGTCCCAACATTTTATTTCTAATGAAATGAAAATGTACAACAGCTGAAGAAGTGTCTTTTCCATGCTCCTGGAGTATGTGCTAACATATAATGCTAAATATCGTATGGCACTCAAAATGGCATTGCATGCTTTGGTTGCTTAACTTCCTCTTAATTTGGCATTAAGTGTTGATCGGGCTTGAACATTGACAATATTGTAGACCTCCATTCTTGCTTGTAATTTTCTTTTATGCAAAATTGCTTTTAAGTTGAATTTGAGAATGCCAAAGCTTTGCAGCTTAACATTGTACAACTGTGCATGCTTTTCTTATTCTTAAAGCCTTTAGGACCATAGCTTTCTTTATGCTTGTTGCTCAAGTTGACATACGCTTGGTATTTTGTTTTGATCAGAGAAGAAGATTGATAATTCTCCCAGGAAACTTGTGTGCTCGTGTTCCATTCTGTGAAGGCAAATATGTAGATATATGGGGAAATGCTTTAGGTACAGTAATTGTTTTCTCTGAACATCCATGTTGGATGTTGCAGTATTCATGTGCACGAGTACTTTTAAGTATCAAAAAATGGTGATGTGTTTACATTTCCTTAAACCTTCCCCTCTTCCCTGGTTTGTTTTTTTAAGACCTTGAATGCTTTGTAGCAGTAATAGAAAGCTGTATAGATCCATTGATGTAAGGACATGATCTACAATCAAATTCCAAAGATAAAATACCTCTGTTAATGATGTTATGACAAGATCAACAATTTGTGTTGGATGTACTTTTAAATTCATATTATGTCCTGTAATTAGACAAATTTTTCATACAAGGTGAGATTGTGTGGCAGCCCAAGGGTGCTGGAATATTTCCAGAAAATTAGTACAAGCCAATGACATAAACAAACTTTAAAAGCCAATGATACACAGAATTACTAACATCAAAAGGTTCTGATCACCTGGGGGGAAAAATACAAACTCTCATTGGATAGAAGTGGTCAAAACAAATTGCTGAGTACTACATGTTTAGAAAGGGTGAACCGGTGCTTCAAGGGCAATCATACAATAGAAAACTGGGGGCACAACCAAAATGAAAGAAGAAAAAAAGGGGTAGATTAATGGCCACTGGTACAGAGATGTAGGCTCTAAATCTGCCGGACAACTTTCTCAGCTGCCAATATTGTATGTTGGATATCTGCAGCAGTATGTGCCAAGCTAGTAAACCCAGCCTCAAATTGTGAAGGAGCAAAGTATACACCTTCCCTTAGCATTCCTTGGTAAAACCTAGCAAATTTTGCAGTATCGCTTTTCTTTGCATCAGCAAAGTTGTGAACGGGTCCTTCTGTGAAGAAAAAGCCGAACATCCCACTTATATGTCCACCGCACATAGCATGCCCAGCCCTCTTGCCTGCTTCCAGGATACCTTGGACAAGCTCACCTGTGATCTTATCCAAGTATTCATAACTTCCTGGCTCTTGCAACCGCTTTAGGGTATGTATCCCTGCAGTCATTGCCAATGGGTTTCCACTCAAGGTCCCAGCTTGGTACATTGGTCCTGCGGGTGCAACCATCTCCATAATCTCTCTCCTTCCACCATATGCACCGACTGGCAGGCCACCACCAATGATCTTGCCAAGTGTTGTTAAATCAGGAGTTATGCCAAAATACTCCTGAGCTCCACCATATGCCAAACGAAATCCAGTCATAACTTCATCGAAGATTAGTAGCGCGTCATTTTCATTGGTGATCCTGCGGATGGCATTAAGGAACTCTGGTTTAGGTGGAATAAAACCAGAATTCCCTACAGCAGGTTCAAGGATTATTGCTGCAATCTCTCCTTTGTTTGTCTCAAAAAGTTTTTCCACTGCAGCTAACTCATTGAAGGGGGCTGTTAGAGTTTCATAGGTTGCTGCTCTGGGGACACCAGGGGAGTCTGGCAGCCCTAGTGTTGCAACACCACTTCCTGCCTTGACGAGAAAAGGATCAGCATGGCCATGGTAACAACCCTCAAACTTGATAAGCTTCTCTCGTCTAGTATATGCACGGGCTAGACGAAGCACACCCATGCAAGCCTCTGTCCCTGAGTTGACAAACCGTACCATCTCTATACTTGGAACTGCTTTGATCACCATCTCTGCAAGTACATTCTCTAGAAGGCAAGGGGCACCAAAGCTGGTCCCTTTCTTCATTGTTTCAGCCAAAGCTGCAAGGACCTGTAGGTAAACGTTAGTTCAGAAGAATAAATTCAAAGGGTGTTCGAAAATTCACTGCCAGAATCTAAGAGACATCCATAACAAACAAGAAACAGCAAAAAAATAGTTTGTTCACCACAATGAAATTCCTATCATCAATTTGAGCAAAACCAATGACAGTGATCATTCTTTCACTTAAATTTTGGACTTTTCCCAAAAAAGAAAAGGCTACTAACACGTGAAATCCTATTTTTAGTAGAAACAAAGTTTCTTTTTAAACAATCAAGTCATATTCTTTAGTGCCAAGAATGTAAATCAAACCACAGAATTTATTAACATCACAAAGAAGAAATATAGAACCTGATCATCCGCATGACCAATTATTGCTGGCCCCCAAGAACCAACATAATCAATGTACTCATTGCCATCAATATCCCACATGCGAGAGCCCTTGACAGAATCAAACACTATTGGTTGTCCACCTACAGATTTAAAAGCCCGTACGGGTGAATTAACTCCTCCGGGCATCAGTTCCTGCCAAAAGACTCACATGAGTCAACAATCAAACAATCAAAACAAATTTCACCCTATGATCTAAATGGTGAAAGAAAATATATAAAATAGACAGTGAGAGATTGAATCCAAGAAAAGCAAGTTTTCAGGAACCCAATAAGCTCTACAATTCAAGGACCAAATTGAGCTCAACCACAGACAAAGACATATTGACAAATTCTAATTGTAATTGAATATCAAGTCTTAAAATGAAAATTTGGGAATTATGGCTTTTTTCCTATTACTCCATAAACTGTTAACAGATTTAGAATCGAAATTCACTAACGGCAAGGATAAAAGCGGTAAGAGTTTATTTTACCTTGGCGATAGTGAAAGCTTCTTCGGATTTTTTGAGAGTGAAATTCTTCTTTTCTTCAACAGAGACCGTCATTTTGACGCTGCAACGACTCAATGAAGGATTTCTTCTTTGCGAGAGCTTCCCATTAGAAGAATATGAAGATAGCCCTAATCCAACACCTACCCCTGAAATTGTAGCAGCCATTTTTTACCGTTATTTCTCACCTGTCTCTGTTTCTCTGTCTCTGTTCGGTCCAGAAGATAAAGAGATTGAAGGAGATCGCAACAGCCAATGGACTCGTTAGACTTGGACTTTTATATAGGGGCTCTATCTTATACGGGTCGGGTTTAGTCAAAGGTCGGGTATGAGCTAGGAATTTTGTCAAGCCTAATGCTAAAAAGTACAAAGGATTGCAGTTAAATAATGCTGCAATGGAGCCGAGCTAAGCCTAAATTTTA
Organism: Vernicia montana; assembly: GCA_949750685.1. NCBI lineage: Eukaryota > Viridiplantae > Streptophyta > Magnoliopsida > Malpighiales > Euphorbiaceae > Vernicia > Vernicia montana. The sequence continues at coordinate 11,180 of CATKHJ011116957.1, forward strand.
GCTTACACAATTTCGCTCGATATTTTTTTTTTTAATGAGTTTGAGTTTAAATCGAATTTAAAAATTATATTCAAATTCGACTCGTTTAAATTCGAGCAGAGTTCAAACTCAACTTATCAAAAACTTATTTATAAATTAAATCGAATTCGATTCGAGTCAGATTTATTAATAAATTATAATTGAGTTAAGTTCGAACTCGACTCATTTATAGTTTGTCATAATATTTAACTTTCTAAATATTTAGTTCTAATAAAATAAATATAACAAAATATACTTGAAACTAATATAAAACCAAAAGCATCCAATTAGTAGAAAAATATCAAATCATAAAATTGAACATTACATGTATCACAATGTATTAATTAATAAAAAATATATTTTTAAAGATTATAATATTATATTATATAATAAAAAAAATATTAGATTATATTAATTAAAAGTATATATATTTTAGTGAAATTGAATTACTAAAAATATTATAGGAATATTAAAATATATTTTTTAGAGTGTCAAAATAATAATAATAATAATAATCGAGCTGTTCACGAGTCTATTAATCGATATGTTCACGAGTCTATTCACGAACTTCTAATTCAAGAAGTTCACGAGCCGAGATTAATTTTGCTTAAACTTGACTTGTTTATTCGTCGAGCCTTAAAGTAAAGTTCAAATTTGACTCGTTTATAAAATAAACCGAACGAGAACGAATTTTTATCGAGCCGAACACCGAGATACTCTCAAACGGCTTAGCTCATTTACACTCCTACAGTTAAAGTGTATTTTACAATTAACATATTTGATAGATTGAAAAAATATTAATTATTAGAATTAATAATTTATTAAGTTTATAAAAATTAGCACACTAAAGCATTGTCAAATGGTAAATATATATACAGCATAAGCAATAAACTCAGATTCAATTCTATTCCTATGCTCAATGAACTATTATTATATAAAAGATGAATAGACATATTTTAAGAAAATGCAAATCAAATAATAAAATAAAAGGATTTCAATCCAATAAGTAATTACTAAAAACAATTATACTCTAAAAAAAACTTATAAAAATATTAGCACTGAAATAATAAAAATTATTAGAAACTTATGAGATTATACAACATGTAGTACATATATATGTCAAGCATTTTTTTTCTATAAATATTATCCCTAATAGTTAATAACGACAAATGATTTTTTTAAAAATTTATTAATTATTTAGTAATAGAATTATTAATTATATAATGTGAAACGAAGTTGGTTTCACAAAAATTTATTAATTAATTGAATTATTAATTTATTGTATATTAAATATAAGAGGGACGACTGTAGTTATTATTAATTTTTTAAAACTATTTATTTGTTTATTTAAAAGAAGTATAATACTTATGATTTTTTCCAAACAAATAGAATTTAGGATTTTTTTTATAATTGAATTTTATAAAATTTTATGGTCGATTAGATAGATGTTTTGCAAGAAATATTAAAATTTCAGAAAATATTTTCATTACTAAAAATATAAAAATTGTTACTGTAAATTTATAGTTTTATCATACAACTAAAAAATTGGAAATGTAAGGTTTTTTGCAGCAAACTTAATTGGAAATTATATATATATATATATATATATATATATAT
>CATKHJ011116979.1:0-17052 GCA_949750685.1 Vernicia montana
TCCCAACCAAGTCGAAGAGAATTTGTGTCTGCCATTGCTAGGTAGAGAGAGAGGTGCTCTGTCACATTCTTGCTCTTGTTTCCCTTCGGGTAAAGAACTAATTTCCTGCAAGCAATCAAATGTCTAATTTATCAACCAGAAGAAGAAGAAGAAGAAACGATGAAAACTATGGTGGTGCTAAGGCTATGGTCCAATAAAACATAATTGTCACATATAAATTTCTATTCCTACAATTACAAAAGCTGTGCAGGTAAGAAAAAGTACCATTTGTAGCCTCCAGCTTCAAAAACCCCTGATTCATATTTCTCTACTGCAAGTAATGAAAATAACTGGATCTTGACCGTGTAATGGGTTGGCGGTGCATCTGACGTTGCAACTCCTATGTGATAACAATTAACATTAGTATTCATAATAACTTACATGCTTTTAAGAATCTGAGCTTGCATAGAAGGAGAATAAGTTGGACAGTTGGAAGTATAGCTTTTTAGTCAAGAAAGTTTGATCAATGGTCTTGGAGAGCAGGAATAATAAAAGGTAAAACATAAATTATTTTGTTTCAGGTAAAACAGAACTTGTTCATAAAGAAAACATTAATGGCGAGAGAGAGAGAGAGAGAGAGGAGGTGCATACCGGCTTGGGCACTAGAGACACTTGCAACATCGGCCATGACCCAAATTCGCCAAAAAGTGTGCAGATAATATGACCCAAATTCGCCAAAAAGTGTGCAAATAAAGAGAAGTTGTTATTCCAAACTTTAATGTTTTTAGGATCCTTTGCTTGAAGAACAACTCTGAAATAGAATCCATTGAGGCTTGGAGAATAAATCATGTACCATTCCCTTGCAGAACATGCAATCTCACTAAATTCAAAATACGCCAATTATGAATAACTTGTGGTGAATGAATGCATCTCAAACTGAAAGCATGGCATTGTAACTTATGCAAGCATTGTCACAAGCCCAAAATATTAATTGTATGGATAAATCCAATCTCAAACATTTAATTATTAACAGCTCAAAATATTAACAAAAATTAAAAGCGAAAACTGCTTCAGCAGCTATTATTAGGTCTAAAGAACAACTTTCAATTGTATATAGCTTTGTTGGCAATGCCCTTCAAGTCAATCATGTACAACAGCCATAAACAGGAAAGCAACAAACTAAAACCGGGTAAAATACATCTAAGGTCACTAAATTTTAAACTGTTTTCTAATGTGGTCACTAAACTTTAATTTCTTACAATTTAATCACTAAACTTTAATTTTTTTCACCGACGGGTCACTAAGCCAATTCAGATGAAGAACTCACCGGAAAGCTGATGTGACATTCCACGTCACTTGCAAATGCTAACTAAGCTGGACAAGTCAGTTTGCCACGTCAGAGTATTAAAATTGCATGCAAAATCACTAAACTTTGTACTATTTTATAATTTTATCACTAACTTTCAATTTCTTACAATTTGATCATTTAGTTTTAATTTTTTTTCACAGGTGGGTCATGAAGACAAATCCGATGAAGAACTCACTGAGATTGACTTCAATTAGCTCATCTCGACGTCAAGAATACAAAAACATGAGTCACTCGCTCTCACTCTCCACTTTTTCGCCTAAAAACGGCCAAAAACTTCAATGGTCTCATTTTTCGATCTCCATCTATGCTCAACCTCAAGCGATGAAATAGGTACTGAAATGAAGCTCTAGATTCGGGGAGTTGAATGATACTAAGAACTCTCAAAACCCTGGCCGAAAATGACAGAAATTGTCCTTGGATATGTCGAATTTGTTTCCGTGACCCTCCTATGAAAAAAATTAAAGTTTAGTGATCAAATTGTAAGAAATTAAAAGTTAGTGACCAAAGTAGAAAATAATAAAAAGTTTAGTGACTTTACATGCAAATTTTAATACTCTGACATAGCAAGCTGACGTGTCCAGCTTAGTCAGCATTTAGACGTGATGTGGAATGCCACGTCAGCTTTCTGGTGAGTTCTTCATCTGAATTGGCTTAGTGACTCAGGTGAAAAAAAAATTAAAGTTTAGTGATTAAATTATAAGAAATTAAAGTTTAGTGATCACATTAGGAAACAGTCCAAAGTTTAGTGACCTTGAATGCATTTTACCCAGCTAAAACCATAAGAAATTCAAAATGGACAAGAGCCTAACAAATTGCAAAAGCTAAATTTTGATAAAATTTCCAGTCAATAGCATTCATATTGCAACTTAGGGAACAAAGCACATGATAGTTTGTTCCAACAATTCTCAAGGATAAAATCCTATTACACAATCAACCGAGTTAACTAATATCCACAACCCTAAAAGAATTGTATGACTTATCCTATGATCTACTGTTGTCTGTCAAACTATTCAAAAGTAACAAAACTTTGAAGCAGTAACAAACTTTATCCATCAAAGCTCCCAAAATTGATCTATATAGATTTGACTATGCTATCACATTGATAATTGTGCAACATGAACCACTCTGAGTAGAGACATGCACTTCATCACATTGAAGGATCCTTCCAGCTCTCTGCTATGAAGATAATCCTTCATCTTTTGGCTTTGTATAGCCCAAATAGACTAGCTTCTCCACCAATTTTCTCTCAGCATTTGCCTAACAACAGAAGAAAATGAGGAAATAAAATCAATAATCAAAATTTTTGATACGTTAACTCATGGATACATAGGAGTAATAATGAAATTTCCTTTATGTACTCAATTACCAAAGTGAAATTATTCATCCATCAAGTGCTAATGCAAAGTTACAAATAAAGAAAACCTATTAAAATTAAAAACCCATGAATTTTATAATAATGTTATATTATCCAAAAATATTGCAAGATTAATGATCAGTCTTCCATCAAGTTGAATGATGGGCTAGATCTTTCTTGGACTGAATTCTTAGGCCGGCAAGATGAAAAGAAAACATTAAGGGGTAAAACCTGTGCTCAGCGGAGACCCTCCGATGCTTAAGTTAGCTATGGAGTTTAAGGGCTGTAAAGAAGAATATGAACTTCCTTATAGCCTGTAATTGTTTTTGTGAGAAGAAGGAGATGAGAATATGAAGAGCCAACTCACTCAATATGGTGATGCAATTCTCCTTTTACTTTAAAAAGCTCACTATTGAGTCCATTGTGGACTTGTATGTGTGGCATCCCAAGGGTAATGATGATGATTTCTGACTTTACAAGACAAGTGGAAGGTTTCATCATTAACATTGTCGGCATCGTGAGTGTGTTTGGTCATTGTTTGGGTGATGGCTTCACGTGTTATAGTGTGAGGGAGCGCTGCAAGGGGCATGCTTTTTTACTTACATGCTTTGCCTTACGTACTTAATGGGTGACAGCTACTATAATCATCTATTTTGTGATTGTATGAGCTTTGAAGAGGACGGTCTTCGAGGACGAGAACAAAGACAAGTCCCCGAGGGTGAGCTAGTGCTTCGGCAAATGATCCTGAGCTTCTATGACGAAGACAATGATGAGCTTGTACCTCGCCAAACGAGTCCCAAGCTTCGAGTGGGCTGATTTATCACCTGGGGTCATATCATCAGCCCATAAGTGGAAGTATCCTGGATGGGCTTTGTCCTTATTGGACCCAATTAGAATTTGGCTAATTTTATGCCGTATTAGAGGTCTCCACTCCTTATTTTGGTCTGAGCATATCGAGAAGTGAGCTATAGAGTAGACAAATGATGAGATTCATCCACCCTGCAAATAAGGGAGCCAAACTGACGAGCTCGACATCAAAGAGGTGAGTTAAGGAGCTTCGTGTTAAGGCTGCTAGATGTTTGAACAAGTATGCAAACTGAGAAGCTTGTCTTGAAGGCAGCTGGTAGCCTTAATAGAGATGTGAGCTATGAAGCTCGATGGTGAGACAATTGGATGCCCAACTGAAGAAGAGAGCTGAGGACCTCGATCTTGTAGGGTGAGCCATATCTAAGGGCTCATGAAGGATCACTACATGATTGCTACCTCATGGTGTAGTATTTATGGTTTCCAGTGACTTCAAATATTTAGATCTTCCATGTAGCTTCAAATTTTTCATATCCTCCAAACAACTTTAAAATTGTTTTTCCTTTGATGTCTTCAAACAATGTGCCTTGCCAAAAGAAGTCTTATATAATACTCCTCACTGACAGAGGACTTAGATAACAAGTGCCTCGCTAATAGAGGGCTTAGATAATAATGTGCTTCGCTGATAGAGGTCATTAGCTATTTCACCTCGTCAATAGAGGATTTTAGAAATTCGCTTTGCTGATAGAGGACTTTAATAATTTTCCTCGCAGAGAGGGCTTTAGTGCCTCACGGTCTTTCTTTTAGCTGAACTAGATCTTTGGTGCCTTGTGGTCTTTTGCCTAGCCAAACTAAATCTTTCAGTGCCTCGCAGTCTTTTGCTTAGAAAAACTAGGTCTTTGGGTGCCTCACGAACTTTTGCCTATCTGAAGTAGGTCTTTTCTCCCTCGTGCAAAGAGTTTCCTCATGGACTTTTGCCTAAACAAACTTGGTATTTTTCCCTCTTACATGGAGTTGCCTCGTAGTTTTTTACCTAGCTGAACTAGGTCTTTAGGTGCCTTGTGGGCTTTTTCCTAGCCAAACTAGGTCTTTGGGTGCCTCGCAGACTTTTGCCTAATCGAACTAGGTCTTTGGTTGCCTCTGGACTTTTGCCTAGTCGAACTAGGTCTTTATGTGCCTCGCTGATAGAGGACTTAGAAATCCACCTCACTTGGAGGTCTTCGGTGTCTCACTGATAGAGGACTTAGAAATCTACCTTACCTAGAGGTCTTTAGTGCCTCACTGATAGAGGACTTAGAAATCCACCTTGCTTGGAGGTTTTCGGTGCCTCGCTGATAGAGGACTTAGAGAGAACTTGCCTCACATGGAGGACTTTTAAATAACCTACCTCATCAAAAGAGGACTTTATGCCTCACTCTGAGGTCTTTTTAACTTGATTGAATACACAATTTTGAATAGTGTAAAAAGTATTTTTCTCAATTTCTAAGTAGAGCAGAAAAGGCTTTTTTCATTTTGTTTTTCATTGATAGTACTTTTTGTGGTGTTGAACATTCTAAGCACGAGTAATTTCAACACTGATCCAGAGTTACAAGCTTGTAGGTGGCAATGGCTTTTACCCTGACCCCTTAGTAAGTCAATGGATTATCCCAGCAGACCAATTATTGATAACCTATTTGCATTTATCTTTCCTCGGTTCAACTTCTGCCTTCCCATTTTTCACAAATTTCCCCAAATACCCATCATTGATGAATCTTTCAATCTCCATTATTAGTTGTCTATAATTGTTGGTATTGTGCCCATGGGTATTGTGGAAAAGGCAAAATTTCTCCTTATTGCTGTGAGGTCTGTATAAGGGCATAGGTTGTTCCCAAATATTTTGGTCTTTAAAGGCTGCAAAGACTTCTGGTGGGCTCGCATTGAGGGGTGTGTATTGTTTGATAGCTAAGTTCCTACTCAGAGGCCTTCCTTCACGCTTGTCTCTCTTTCTTTCTCTATCATCTTCTGTCTTCCTGTTCAACCTTCAATATTTGTCATTGGCTACCTCGTTTCTCCTTTTATTTGAGAATTGGTTAAAGACATAGGCATCATATTGCCTAATATATTTATAAGCAATTGATATTGCTTCCTCTAAGGTATGAGGTATATACTTGTATAGAGCTTTGAAATAGTCATGATGAGTAGTACCATTTTGAAAGGCCTCAACTGCCCTCACCTGGTCAAGTTTTATGATTTTCAAAGCTTCTTTATTAAACCGAGTTACGTAGTCCTTTAATGATTCACCTCCTCTTTGTATCACAGTCACAAAGGATTATGTTCTTCCTTCTATTGGGATGCTCATGGAGAATCTACGTATGAAAGTTTTAGCAAGCTATCTAAATGAGTCAATACTTCCTTCCTTCCACCAGGTTGTCAAACCACCTTATGGTTGCTCCTTCTAAGGACCCCTAAAAGCACTACACAACATCTCATCGCTCGTAATATGAAGCTCCACAATATGCTTGTAGTCTAGAACATAGACTCAAGGGTCGAATTTCCCATCATACTTTTTCAGTATTGGTGGCTTGAACTTGTCCAACATCTTGTATTCCTAGATTTCCCTGACGAAGGGGGATTTGAGTGTGAGTATGAGGTTTTTGTCCATACCCTATTTAGTTTTCTCTCCATTTAGTTCCTCCAATAACTTCCTAATCTCCTCCCTTATCGCTACTGAATTTTGTTGGCTAGTGGCCTCTTGCTCTTTCTTAACTCGTTTGTTAGGAAGAGCTTCAGATTGAGCTGCATGGACTCTTCTCCTGCCTTTCTCCTTGGACTGTGTAATAACTCGGACTTCAGTAAATAGGGAAGATAGCTATAGTGAGGATGTGAGAGTGTTTTAGAAAGAATAGTGCTCATTTTGATAAGATAAGAAGGACATCAGTAGGAAATTAAAGATGATGTAAGAAATATATAATTGCAAGTATTAGTGTAAGTGCAAAATAGTACTGTAAATTAAGTACAATGCATATGTTTGTTGAAAGAAGTGAGATAAGTTTTAAGTGTATGGAACTAATGTAAATGTTTAAAGAATGAAAGTTTTATATGGTTTATATGTATTATAACTTAAAGAGTTATAAGTATATATATATATATATATAGGTGTATGAGGATTTGTGAGTATTGCGTATATGGTTATAGAATAATTTAAGTTATATGAGAATGGATTCAAGAATTAATTATCCCTTAGTGATGTATGATAATTAAGTGATAGGTTATGATTGATTGTGAATGATTGGATGCAAGTAATGTGGAGATTTAATCAAGAGGAAATAATTGGAAGAAGATTGGATAGAAGAAATAAAGGGATTAAAGAAAGAGAAGTGTATAATATGAAATTTGTGTTATTTTTTTTAGATGATCTTAGAGGTTGAATTAGAGAAAGTTAAAAACATGAAAAATGTTCATTTGCATGTAAACTGATTGGATATAAATCAGTTTTTCAATTTACTATGTACATTTGGAGATATAGTAAAAATTATGAAAATTGTTCAGATTATAATTGTATAAAACAGGGAAGATTTTAGAAATTCACTATCAATTGTGTTGTTTATATTTTGAGCTGAATTTTAGATATGTTGTATATTTATGTGTCTAGTTTAATTAGAAAAAAATAATCAAGTCATTTGGATAAGTGTATCATGAGTTATGATAAAATAAGTATAGAAAGGTTAGGAAGAGAAATGGGGACAACAGAGGTTTGAAGTTGCACGGCCATGCAACTCCAATTTGCACGGCCGTGCAACTCAGGTAGGTTGCTGTCCGAAATTTTTTAGTCAGTTTTTGATGCATTTAATGCTCCTAACTACCTCCCTTTATCCTTATCCTCTTAACCACCAAAAAATTTAAGGCTCCAAACCATTTAGTTATTCATCTTTCTTCATCCTTTCTTCTTTTCTCTTATTCTAAACATTCATATGGGTGGTTCATCAAGGAGAGCTAGGATTTGAGCTTCCTAATTCAAATATTGATCATATAGGATGTTGATTCAAGTAATAAGGTAAGAGTTGTCTAAGTCTTTTCTATTGATTTTAAGTTAAGAGTTTAGAAGAACTAAGTTGTTAATTAACATTTAAGTTTAGAATTGATGAGTAGATTAGTTTGTATTTGATTGATTAGCTTATTTATTATATCTATTATAAGATCATTGGTGAAATAACAAGTAGGGATAAGCTAGAATCATATGACTTCTTTTATTGAATTCAAGATAAAATTTGATGAAAAAATGATTTGAATGTAGTTAATTAGTTTATCTATACTCTTTATTGTGAATTATTGAAAATATAGTAATTATAGAAGAGTTGAAGTTATGTTGTATCTAAGTTAAGATTAAGTTAATAAAAAAAAAAAATTATTAATGATTTACAAGTTAAGGTTAAGTATTAATTGAATACCTTTATATGTGAAATGTTATATGTAGAAATTAGAGAAGATCAAAAAGGAAGTGAAGAACATGATGGTTGCTATTCTTAATGTATGAAGTGAAGAAGAAATTTAAAAGTATAGAAGTAGTTTATTGATAAGGTGAGTAACAATTATACTATTATATTTGCATCGACCTTGTTATTGTTCATAATTTTTATATTATTGCTCATCAACCCTAATTGTTACTATATACATATCTATGTTTTTCTTTGCTTCATGAACCATGAAAATGCTTGTTATGATCATTGATTCCATGAAAGCCTATTGTTTATTGATGACCATTGCCATGACCAATGACTATGAACCTAAGCAGAAATCCCCTAACTAATGTGGGGTAACACATTAGGAAATGTGCACATTGTACCTACGGATAAGGTATAATATCCGAACTCTTGTCTAGGAAGAGTATAAAGACCTAGCCATGTGACCTGATTAGTCTCATGCAAGACCAAAGATTGAGCATGCATCACAATATAGCCTCTGCTTAAAATTGAGTGATGATTGAGCATACGTCAAAATATAGCCTAGGTTCAAGATTGATTGAAGAGCATGCGTCACAATATAGCCTCTGCTCTAAGTGAAAGTAAAGACCTAATTTCTGCTAAAGATGATTATCAAATCTATGAACCTATGTATATATTCTATTGTTCATTCTATACCACTTACTTCATGACATTGATTCTTGTAAAACCATGAAATATTCTTAGAATCCATTGTATCTTTCTTTCATGCATGTATGATAGTATAATCGTTACTCACTGAGATTTTCTCACAGTTGTTGTTTATATATATTTGTTTAGGAGATTAGTAGATTGTGCAAAGTGTTTCCTCAAGATTCTCTTCATCTCTTAAGGACTTAGTCTTAAAGTAAAGATTTCTTTTGCTTATGTAGATATATATATATCTTTAATATCAAATTCTAGAGCTCCATAGTTGTAATTGAATGATGTGACATAATTGTGTATATATAGATAGAAATGTGAATAATGTGTTAAAAATGTCGATAATTCATGACTTTAAGTATAAGAAAAAGTTTTAAGTTGAAACTTATACAAGAAATGTAAATGACCCATTTATGTATGTGAATGGTTGATTAATATGAACATAAGGAGAACTATGATTCATGGATTGTAGTGAGGTTATGTGATGGGAATTGGAAGTGTTTTAATTACAGGTTGTGATCTTGGGAGAATGATAAGTTTTTAGTTGTTATATTGTCAAAATTGTGATACAAATAGATGACTATTTGCAAATTATTGCTTGATACCATATTGGATTGTTAGTAGTAAAGGTTCTATGGGTATTTGGTAACCTTAAGCTTACCCATGCCTTAGGGCCGTTGCGACTCAAAAGTTTAGGTCGTGACAGATTGCTTTTTTAGAAAATGTCCTTTTTTTTCCTCTCTCTTCCTTAACTCCCATGTCTCCTCTCTTACTCTCAGCCATTCCTTCACTCCTTCCATCATGGTTGTGGAAGCGCCTCTCTCCTTCATGATACCCTTTAGTCTCTTGTAAGGCCTTGCCTGAACGCCCCTCCCCTTGCTCGGGAAAAATTGATGCCTTAAGAAAAGGCTAAGCGATTTTTAAGGGAGGTTAAGATACGGGTTTCGGTGCTCATGATTGGAAGCGGCTATCACCTTGGAAAATTGATTTGATTTTGAAAAGGATTCGGGAGTCACCACCCTAATTTATTTAAATGGAAAAATTAAAGAAAAATCCAATTTGACTCCAATTATTAATCTTTGATTAATTTACCTAAGGATGAAATCACTAATCTTCGAACCGGGTTGAGATCGGGGATTAGGTTTTTGGTTTTAAATAATCTCGATTTTGCTCTTAAATTTAATTTGACTTTTGAAAATTAATTTCATGAATGGCAAGTATTTAATGACAATTTATAATGCATGAGCATGGCATAATTATGAGATAGATGGAAAAATAAAAAGCAGATATTTAAATATCCACAAGTAAAGGAGAGTATTTCCTCTAACCCTTATGGGTATTAAGGAAATCACAAAATCGCTCCTTTACTCCAAAATAATTGAATAATTAATTGCTTTAATTGAAATTTATAAGGAAAGTATAAATTTACATAATAAAAGGGGGGAAGGGGATTGATTGGGATTTGGATTTGAAACTTGGATTTAGATTCCAAAATTGCCTATGTACCCCATTGAATGAGGATCAAAATTCACGTAGTTCATTCCACCATGAGGTGGAAGGGGGGGCTTAAAAATTGGTCAGATTTGATTGGTTCTGTTTGGTTTGGGATTTGAGTGAGGGTAAGAGATTATACCTTCTTTGTGGATTTGAGTGGTGGGTGAGTGGTTTTGCCGGAGCGGAGTTCCGTTTCGAAAAATAAGACTGATTTTAAAAAGAAGAGATTAAGTTGCTTAAGTACCCAATTTTTAATCAATTAAAAGGATTAATTAATCAAGTTGGGTGAACACTAATTGGAAAATTAATTAATTAGTTAAAATTAATTTTTAATTAATTAACTAATTTAAAGTGGGTAGAGACTAATTAAAAAGAATTGATTAATTAATTAAAATTAATTTTTAAATAATTGACTAATTGAGATTAAAACTAATTGAAAAATTAATTAATTAATTAAAATTAATTTTTAATTAATTAATTAATTGATGAGTGAGAAAACTAATTAGAGAGAGAGAGAGAGAGAGAGAGGAAGCAAATGGATATGAAATCAACAAGTGCTTGAGGTGTGAATTGAAGTGGTGAGGGAGTAGGGTATTTATAGGAAAATGAGGTGGAGGTAGTTAAGGAAGAGAAAGAGTGAAAAAACCAAAAGGATAGGGTCAAAAGGGCTAAAAAACAAGCTGAAGGAGGGGTAAAATGGAAATTTCCGCGAAAAAGGGACACATCCTCGACAGAGGCTCGCGGACACTCGTCAGACGCACACGCATCCGCCAGATATAGCTGCAGCGGCCACCAGGGTGGCTGGCGGACGTGTCAGTACGGACTGACACGTGTCAGTTTCATACTGACACGCTTCAGCCTGGCGCGTCAGGATGTCCGGCGCGTCCGCCGGTCTTCTTCGCAGCGGCTGCGAGGCTGCCTCGCGGATCCGCGCAAGTGGCCTGCCGATCCGTAGGCCAGCCCTGCGGTCGCCCACATTGCAGCGCGGCAATGGGTCCTTGGGTCAATTTTTTGGGTTAGTTTTTGGGAGTTCCGGGTCATTTTTTGGGATATTCTGAAGTCTGAAAAATTACTAGTCAGTGGCGGTGGATCCGAAATTAATTATCGTTGTAGTATGATAACTGAAAGCCAATTTTTGCTCCGGGGGCACTACCCCCTGCTCCCCTGCAAGAGGCGCTGCCCCCTTGACCCCTGCCTACTAACTGGCTAGTGGGACCACCGTACCGACTTTGCATAGCGTATGAAATTCAACATGTATCAAGCTGTGGCAGCAGCATGAAGGTGTAAAATTGAGGGTTCACAGCTGCCCCTCATCAGAATTGTCTTATTTATAAGGCGATTCTGATGATAGTGAATCCAAAAGAAGGGATGGTATAAAGAACCAAAACAATGTCTAGGTTAGTGCTTGGACATGTTTGGGTGAGAGAATGTTTGAAAAGGGATGGTATAAGGAACCAAAGCGATGTCTAGGTCAATATTTAGACATGTTTCAGTGAGAGACATGGTCGAAGAGGGATGGTATAAGGAACCAAAGTGATGTCTGGGTCAGTACTTGGACATGTTTGGGTGAGAGACATGGTCAAAGAGGGATGGTATAAGGAACCAAAGTGATGTCTGGGTCAGTACTTAGACATATTTGGGTGAGAGACATGGTCGAAGAGGGATAGTATAAGGAACTAAAGTGATGTCTAGGTCAGTGCTTGGACATGTTCGGGTGAGAGGGATGGTCTAAGGAAACAAAGTGATGTCTAGGTCAATACTTAAACATATTTGGGTGAGAGCTATGGTCGAAAAGGAAGATGGCAAAAGGAACCACATTGATGTTTAAGCAATTGTTCCTAAACATTTATGAGTAGAGGATGTCACTGAGTTTGATAAATAGATGTAAAAAGAGAAACCAAATTGATATCTAGGCTAGGGGCTAGATATTTTTGGGTGAAGGATGGGGCTGATTTGGTTAAAAAGTGGGGGAAGGAACCGAAGTGATGTCTAGATGATTGCTTCTAGACATTTATGGGTGAAGGTTCAACTGAATTGATTGATAAGGGAAGATGCTCTCGTATCTCTAGGAGATTTTGCATCATTTGTATCATAACTGCTTGTCTCTTGGGTGAAAGATGGTTACCACGGTCACAATCGGGTGAAAGATTTTTACTATGGTCAGGGTCGGGTGAAGGAAGGCTGCTTTGCTTGGGAGTATAGTTGTGAAATGGTGTCATGATCAACTTCGAGGAGGTACTGGTCAATTCCAGAAAGATGTCGGTCAGCTTTGAGGGGGTACTGGTCAATTCTGGAAAGGTGTCGGTCAGTTTCGAGGAGGTACTGGTCAATTATGGAAAGGTATCGGTCAGTTTCGAGGAGGTACTAGTCAATTCTGGAAAGGTGTCGGTCAGCTTCGAGGAGGTACTGGTCAATTCTAGAAAGGTGTCGGTCAGCTTCGAGGAGGTACTAGTCAATTCTGGTCAGCTTCGAGGAGGTACTGGTCAATTTTGAAAGGTTTCAGTCAGCTTTGAGAAAGTACTGGTTAATTCTAGAAAGATGTCAGTCAGCTTCAATGAGGTACTGGTCAATTTTGAAAGGTGTCAGTCAGCTTCGAGGAGGAATTAGTCAATTTTGAAAGGTGTCGGTCAGTTTCGAGGAGGTACTGGTCAATTCTGAAAAGATATCGGTCAGCTTCGAGGAGGTACTGGTCAACTCTAAAAAAATATCGATCAGCTTCGAGGAGGTACTAGTCAACTCTGAAAAGATGTTGGTCAGCTTCGAGGAGGTAGTGGTTAACTTTGGAAAGATGTCGGTTAGCTTCGAGGAGGTACTGGTCAACTTTGGAAAGATGTCGGTCAGCTTCAAGGAGGTACTGGTCAACTCTAGAAACATGTCTGTTAGCTTCAAGGAGGTACTAGTCAATTCTGGAAAGATGTCGGTCGGCTCTAAGGAGGTTCTAGCCATTTAGCTTGGCTTATGCATGATGGTGTATGACTGCAAATGATTGCATATGCATAGATGTTGGTGCATAGATGATGCATGTTTATGTATGCATGTTTTAGGATTCATGGACCTTTTGTTCGATTTCAATGCTACAGATGATCTGTGATGATGCATCTAACAAATGAATGTATGGATGTAAGAGGGTGGATTCACGAGTTTGCTCTGTGTATGATATGAATGTAGTTTGCATGCAATGTCAACTTTTAAATGTGATCTTGGAACAAAGTGACTTGAAGGTTGCAAAATGATTCTTTGGTGGGTTCCTAAGGCTATCTTAAGAAGGTCTGACAAATCTGTGATATTTTTGAGTGATAATCATGATAGGTAATCTAGACCTCAAGTAGAAAGGTGTTTATGCAAACTTAATACCTTGAACCAATGATTGGTTATCTGTAAAGGTGATTTTCGAAAGATGGGAAAAGGAACCAACTTGATGTCTAGGTGAGTGTTTAGACATTTCTGGGTGAGGAGGATAGGAAAGGGAGCCTCGACTTATAGTGAGTCGGCTCGAGAGATTTGGAAAAGATTCTGATAAGGGGAGAGCCTCAGCCTATGGCGAGCCGGCTCGAGAGATAAGATTTAATCGATCGGGTAAACCCTCTTAACTTGGCTAATTGAGTGAAGGATCATTTGGCTTGGCTGATCAGGTGAAGGATCCTTTTGCTTGGCTGATCAGATGAAGGATCTTTTGGCTTGGCTAATCGGGTGGAGGAACCTTAGGCTTGGCTGATCGAGTGAAGAGATTTGGTTGATTTTGATTTAAGGGGATTGACTTATCTGTTAGGCAACCTAGGTCTTGGGTTTTGGAGATTGGACTCTCTTTGAACAGTGAGAGGGATATGATTTGATTTTGGTCTACGGTGGGACCTTTCGGGTGGCTTGGTTTCATCAAGGAGCTGGGGCTTTGAAAATGAGAGGTAGGCTTTGCACAAATGGCTTGGGTGATATGGATTCTGCGAGAGGTTTGGTCGATTCTGGTTCTGCCAGGTAGCTCGAGCTTTGTGGTTTTGTTACAATGATTCATGAAAAGGAAAGAATGCATTATCTGGGCTAGGAAGGCTCATGGGGATGGTGCTTTTAGGATTCAGTGGGATTGGCATAGAGGTCGGGATGGACTTTTAGGAATGAAGGGGAGCCAAATGGTTTAGGTCTTTTAGTGACTTGAGCACTTTGATAGGAAGACACGACTTAGAGATCATGCCCCTGATAAAGGATGACAGACTAACCGAAGGTGACTCAAAAGAATGTGAATGACTTTGATGGTTGTGCCCCTAAAGAGAGACAAAGGGCAACTTTACTTTGGATGATTTGACTCTGAAAACTTTCTTTATCTTTTGTGATTTTTCAATGAAAGAAAGGAAGACGACTCTGAGGAGGGTAAAGTTGTTTGACTGCTTTAGGAAGAAAACGAATAATTGAAGGAGAGTGAGTTATTTGGACTGACTTGACAAACTCAAACTTTTGACACACTTATAGGACACATTACACATTTTCTCATTTTGAACATGATAGATGGATTTTGACATGACTTTTGATAGAATCCAATTTGAATGACACACTTTTTTTTTTTTTTTTTAGCTCTAACTTCTTCTCGAGTCGCCCTCTCGGGTTTTCAACTCGACGAGCTTGCTCTAATTTCTGCCTAAGCCGCCTTTCCGGGTTTTCAGCTTAGCGAGTATTTTCTTTTTACTATTATTATTATTATTTTTTTGTTTTGGCAAAAGAACCAAGTGAATGATGCATTTAGGCACAGAGGAAATGAGAATGAGATGCTTTGTCATGTGAACAAAAAAAAAGTCTTCTACTATGATTTGGAGCGCACCCGAGTCGGGCTGCCTACGTATCCCTTACATCATTTTTCTGTCATTTTCTTTTTAGGGAGAATTAGGTCCACATAGTTTCGATTACAGTGCTTTGAAGATATGAGAAACTAACCATAGATACTATATTCAGACAAAGTATCTCTTAGTTGATCTAGGTTGCAAGGATTGGGGGTTTTTTCCTGTCCACGTCCATGAGGATAGCGCCTCCGCCAGATAGGATCTTTTCGAGTACGTACAGCCTAGCCCAATTTGGTCTGAACTTTCCTCTTGGATCGTGCACAAAAGTGCGAATCTCTTTCAGAACCAGGTTTTCCTTTCGCAAACCCCTATCTTTCACCTTCTTGTTGAAATGTCTGGCAAGTTTCTGTTGATAACCCTAAATTCTATATATTGCATCCATTCTTTTCTCATCGATGGCATTCAACTGGTTGTGATAGCCTCTAATCCACTCTACTTTGCTTAGCTGGCTTTCTCTCATCACCCTAACAGAGCGGATTTGTACTTCAATGGGGAGGATAGCCTCCATTTCGTAGACCAAAGCATATGGGGTTGCCCCTGTGGGAGTGCGGACGGTGGTCTTGTGCCCCCATAAGGCGGTAGGTAGATGCTCATACCAACCTCTGTGCTAATGGCCTTCTGCAGAATGGTCTTGATGGTCTTGTTGGCAGTTTCAACTGCCCCATTAGTCTGTGGCCGGTAGGGAGAGGAGCGGTGATGCTGGATTCCTTTTTTTTTAAGCAGTCGGACTACTTCTTTTTGAAAATATTAGCCATTATTAGTGATTATCTCGAAGTGGGAACTGATAAAGGATATTGATTCAGATGAAATGGGCCACCTTCTTAGAGTTCAAGACCTGATATGGCGCTGCTTCAATCCATTTTGTGAAGTAGTCTACAGCTACCATAATGTATTCATGACCATTAGAGGACTTCAGGGAGATTTTTCAGATGACATCTATGCCCTAAGTGGCAAAAAGCTATGGTATAGCTATAGGATTCAGTGGCACAGGAGGTCGATGCTGTAGCTTGGCGAATATTTGACACTTATGACATTTCTGCATATACTTCGCATAGTCCTCATTCATGGTCAGCCAGAAATAACCCAGATTCATGACTTTCTAGCCAAAGCAATGCTGTTCATGTGCAGGCCCCCTTCCCACCATGGATCAATTCCATGATCTATTGGGCTTCTTCTTCAGTCACACAGTTGGTCAAGGAGACCATTGATGCACCTGCCATACAGTCTACTAATAAGTCAATGTGAGGCAAAGGAAAGTCATCTTTTGGGTAAGCCTTGTTGAGATCCCTATAGTCAACACATACGCGGACTTTTTCATCTTTCTTAGGGATAGGCACTATGTTGGCTAACCGTGAAGGGTAAGTGATCGGTTCGGTGAACTGGTTGTTGAACAACTTAGTTACCTCTTCTTTGATTTTCAAAGACCATCTTTCATTCTGTGCAGCTTCTACTTAATAGGCTTCATATGTTCGTAGGTTGGGATCTTGTGAACTGCAATGCTTGGATCTATCCCCACCATATCTTTGGGTTCCCATGCAAAACAGTCCAAGAACTAATGAACTTTTTCAATCAATGCCTGTGTATCATGATATGCAGATTGCAATGTATGTCATTTTAGATTTTTTCCTCTGTGACGTAATTGGTAGATTCTTTGCCCTTTTTTTTTTTTTTTTAGTGTATCATTCAAGTTGGATTAAAAAGGAAACACATGAGATGTAAGATGAAAAATTCAAACTTTTCATTATGAGTAGTACCAAAATTCAAAGTCAACTTAAGAAGGTTAATTACAGACTCAAAGGAAAAGTAAGACTCAGCAGATTCTCACTCTTAATTGATTACAAAAATGCATAACCACTCTAACTCTGACTTTGGACAATTAGAGATTCAAAAGGAGAGAAAGAAGCACAAGACTCGACAGACTCTGACTTTGACTCAAAAGAGGAGAAAGAAGCACAAGATTGATAGACTTTGACTTTGACTCACAAGACTTGACAGCCTCTGACTTTGACTCAGGATTGACTGGACTCAACCTGATTGTAGAACTCAAACAAGGGCATGCCAGCTAGGCAAATGTTCTCCTCAAAGTGCTGGTCACTTGGTAGGTCA
>CATKHJ011117063.1:0-15745 GCA_949750685.1 Vernicia montana
TTCCACTATGGGGTGGAGGGGTTTAGGGATTGGTCAGATTGATTTGATTTGATTTGGGGTGATTTTGGAGTTGGTGAGAGAAGATGATGTACCTTCTCTTTGAGGGAATTTTGAGTGAGCGGAGTGATTTTCCAGACCGAAATACTGTTTTATTGGTTTTGGATGATAGATTTAAATTAATCTCGGAGGAAATTAATTTGATGATTTGGTGGCTTGATTACCCAATTTTAATTAATTAAAAGGATTAATTAATTAAAGTGATTAATTAATCAAATTGAGTGGAAACTAATTGAAACGTTAATTAATTAATTAAAATTTATTTTTAATTAATTAACTAATTGATGAGTGAGAAAACTTAATTGAAAGATTAATTAATTAATTAAAATTAATTTTTAATTAATTAACTAATTGGGATTATAACTAATTGAAAATTTAATTAATTAATTAAAATTAATTTTTAATTAATTAATTAATTGAGATTAAAACTAATTGAAAAATTAATTAATTAATTAAAATTGATTTTTAATTAATTAAAATTGATTTTTAATTAATTAATTAAAGCTAATTGAAAAATTAGTTAATTAATTAAAATTAATTAACTAACTGAATATTAAAACTAATTAGAGAGAGAGAGAGAAGAAGAAGCAAATTGGATAGCCAATCAACAAGATGCTTGAGGTGTGATTTAAAGTGGTGAGGAGGTGGGGTATTTATAGGAAAATGAGGTGGGGGTAGTTTAGGAAGATAAATAGTGAAAAGACTAAAATGATAAGGTCAAAGGGGCTAAAAAAAAACAAGCTTAAGGAGGGGTAAAATGGAAAATTCAGCAAAAAAGGAGGACAGCCGCGAGGGGCATTCGCGGATGCAAGTCAGAATTTCGCGGACAACGTCAGAGGTTGTCGTATGGCAGCTAGAGGCCCTGGCGGATCCGCCAAGAGCTCTGGAGGATCCGCCAGGAGATCTGGCGGCCATCACTCAGAGTCTGATTTGTAGGCTTTTTCAGCTTCCGGGTTAGTTTTCGGGGCTTTCGGATCAGTTTTTGGGGTATTCTGAGATCCAAAAAATTATCGGTCAGTAGTGATAGAACCGAAATTAATTACCGGATATTTTGGCGGTCAGTTTTGGAAAAAATCTGGTCAGTTTTGGAAAAATGCTATATGGTACACATAGTCCGGTCAGAATCAGAAAAGTGCCGATTTGGATAGAAAAATATTATGGTCAGCTCTGGTGAGTTCAGAAATAATTTTGGAGGTGCTAAAATGAGGGTTCACACTCGCCTTCCTTTATCTTTGTTTGCTTCGACTTGGTTTCCATCATTGCCCTTCACAAAATTTTTTAAATATCCTGGTTGATCAATCTCTCTATTTCTTCTAGTAACTGTCTGCAATCATTGGTATTGTGACCATGGGCATTATGGAACAAGCAAAATTTATTTTTACTCCATCTATTTGGTGGAGTAAACATTGGTTGAGGGCGAGCCTAGATATCTTGATATTTAAAGGTTGCAAAAACTTCTGCTGGGCTTGCACTCAATGGAGTTATCTTGGTTAGGTCCAATGTACGAGGTGGTCTGCCTCTCTCATTTCTTCCTCCTCCCTGACTTCCTCTGTTTACTTGTTCTTACCGTTTGGTTGGAATTTTTGCTTGCCCTTCTTTTCTTAGCAAACTGGTTAAAAGAATAGGCATTATCTTACCTAATGTATTTTTGGGCGACGGCCATGGCCTCTTCTAAGGTGTGAGGTGCATGTCTGCATAGCGCTTTGAAGTAATTAGTATGGAAGGTTCCATTTTGCAAGTCTTCTACTGCTCTGGACTGATCAAGCTGTGTAACTTTCAGGACTTCCCTATTAAAACTAGCCATATAATCCCTTGGAGGCTCCCCTTCTTTCTGTGTTATGGCCTCAAGACATTGTGTTTGTTTTTCCACTGGAATACTCCCTACAAATCTTTGCATGTACTGGGTAGCGAGCTGCCCAAAATTAGTAATACTTTTCTCTTCTAGGATATCAAACCACTTCATGGTCGCCCCTTCTAGAGACCCTCGGAAAGCCTTGTATAGCACGTCGTCACTTCCTGTTTGCAACTCTACTGCATGCTTGTAATCCATTATATGAGCTCTAAGGTCGGTTTCACCACCATATTTTTTCAAATTTGGAGGCTTAAATTTACTAGGCATTCTGTACTCTTGTATGGATCTGGTGAAAGGAGATTTTAGAGCCAATTGGAAGTTTTTGTCTATGGATTTTTTATTTTTATCCTTAGCAATTTCTTCTATAAATTTTTTAAGAGTCTCTCTTATCTCCTCATCCCTTTTTGGCTGGTTGCTTCTTGACTGGAAGACTCAGAGAGAGATTCTCTATCCTTTTTAGCCCTTTTCCTAGATCGTTTTCCCTCCTTTGCTCTATTATTTTGGCTGTCTGGATTAGCCCTGTTTGAACGCCGAGGCTAGCCTTCTCTACTTTGATTTCTGCTGGCTGTCTAATTACTTCGCTCTTGGTTGGGATTTTCTTTTTCATTGTTACCCCTATGTCTGACTATTTTCGATCTTACCCTCTCCCTGCTTCTTCCAGCTACACGATCTTGATTGCATGCTTCTGGTGGTGGTACTTCGAAGTCGAGCCTTCGGGTGAGGTCTACCCCAGGTACTACTTAGGTAACTGTCTGAGTATTGATTGCTGGAGTAGTTTGCGGGGTCTGCAAAGTGTTAAGTAGCAATTGCAAGGCTGTCACAGCCTCGGGAGTTAGTAAAACAGACTGGTTCCCGCTCGGGGCTGGGACAACAGCACCCAGTTTTTGTAATGTGGATGCTATATTAGTATTTTGGGTTCGTCCAAGAGGGGTGACGTAAAGTCTCAGTGCGATCTTCAACCCCTGGGTGAATTTGGGAATTTTTAGAATCTCTAAGAGGATTTTCCCAGTTATTCTCATCCCCTGATTGAGCCATACTTCTTTGTATTAAGTTCTTCTATAGGTCAAACTTAAAAATATAAGGAAAGATTTTGATTAATCGTTCCCACAGACGGCACCAATTTGATGAAGCTAATTCTGATCGAGGTGGAATCGTTCAATATTTGATATGAACTAGTGCGACCTGTAAGAAGCAATAAGAGTCAAGTGGGCTAGGCCTGATGCCCAGCAATGCCACTTCAACGGTCAAGTTAGTTGATTGACTCAATTTGGAAGACTATGGACAATATTTTGTATTGCCTGTGTATATGTGTATGTATCTGGGAAGATTGATTTCTTGAGGTATTTATAAGACATGAGTCCTTACATGAATTAAGTATAGATTTCTTTGACCTGTTTGGATTAGGATAGCAATTTGCATGTTTTAATTTCATACTAGGAATCAAACTAGATGACCTTGTTGACTTTGTCTTACTAGTCTTTGGGTTTTTAAGCATGTTGAATTGGGCCGAACCCATCTTACTTAATGATCCAATTCAGTATATTTTGTCCCTTATCAAAGAGCATATTTGATATTGGGGTTAGGCTATATAAATGTAAGACATGGAATATGGTTGTTGGGTTTGCAATTGGATTGTGCCTCCTTGTTCTTGAAATTATGATTATAAGCATAGCATGGAAAAGAAAAAGAAAAATAAAAAAATGCTATAAAAAGAAAAATGCATGCTTATTTTATTGGAGAGATACATGTTTTGGGATTAAGTGTATGCTTTATTGTAAGTATGGGGAAATTTGATGATTGAATGTTGAATATGCTCTTAAGCTTTAGGAGTAACTTTAAATTTCCTTTTTAGATACCTTTATCTTAGCCCCATTACAACCAAATGAAAGACCTTTAAATTAGTGCTTTAATGTAATTTAGTAGTGGAGATTAGATAAACAAGCAAGCTTATGGTAGTTACTCTTCATGTCTTGGTTTGAGTGAAAATTGAACAACCTTGTTAAACACTTGCTATACTTATGCCTGATCAACATATAGTATAACCTTGAGTGATTAATGAGAGACTTGTGAGTGTTTACCATGCTTGATAAATGCTTTTTAGGTTGAATTTCTTATTCTTTTGGTTTAAGTTTATTGAGTTGTTTTGTTCATTAATATTTCAAGTATTTGAAATTTTTGCTTGATTTATGACTATGGTTGGTATATCTTTGAGTTATTTAGAGCTAATTATGGTTTGTAGTTTTGTTTTCTATAGGATAAGTAAAAGACTAATGTGGGGGAGGGGAATTGGAGTTAAATTAAAAAAAAATTATACTTAATTGCTGTAATTTGTTGATTTGCTTGAATTATTAAATTTTTTTCCAAATGTCAACACAGCTTGGAACTTTAGCACAATTTGATAATATCACTTCTTTAGATTTTTTGAAATTACTAGTTATTAATACATGTTAGTGCACTTGTTCTTTTTCATTGAGTAATTTCAAGGTCTTTAAGAGTTGTGTTAGTCAAATTTGCTTGAGGACAAGTAAAGAGTTAAGTGTGGGGGAAGTGTTTTAACCAAATTTATAGTATTTTTAGTTATTTTGTTTTGTTTTAACCCATTTTCTAGATGTTTTTGTTTGGTTTTTCTTATTTTTGCATTTTCAGGGGTGAATGATTAAAAGATGTGGAAAAGAGGTGAAAAATGTGCAAAATGGGCATATTTTGAGTAAACTTTGGAGTACATAGGCGTGTCTTGGAGAACATGGGCATGTTTTGGAGTGAAACAATGAAACATGGGCGTGTTGTTGACAACACGGCCGTGCCCTCGAGAAACAAAACATAACACAACTTAGAAACATAGGCGTGTTCCACCTGACAGTTTAGACATCTTTTGGTATTTTGACCATAACTCAAGCTAAAGATATCATATTGAAGAGATTCAAGATGAGTTGGAAAACAAAGAGACAAAGCTACAACTTTCATGAATATAATAAAGCCTAATTCGATCATCTTGAGTTTTAAAAATGTAGAACAATGTGGCTATGTTATGCTGCAAGCTAACTGAATTACATAAATGAAGGGTGACGTGGCACACAACTTGGGGGCTGATGTGGCATAGCTGAAACCCTAAGAATGCCTATAAATATCAATCTTTCATATCAGAAAGAGAGGAGACCAACCCTAGAAGCCGCCAGGCTCTAAGAGAAGGCACACAACATGCACCAAACTTCACATTTTCATTCCTCTTCTCTTGTTTAATTCCTTTGTAATCAAAATTGTATTAGGTTTAGTTTTAGTTCTTAGTGAGAAATACTTTTTGAAGATGGTGACAGCTCTTTAAGGGGATTTCATCTAGGGTTTTGTATTCTTTACTCTATATATTCAATTTCATTATTGTTTTTGGATTTAATAAAGTTAATTTTCAATTCTCTATCACTATGAACTGATTCTTTAATTCTAGGATTTAGATGGATTCTATTGATTAATATGTTTACTTAGATGTATGATTTAGGAATTTTATGTCATTGTTCTATGCTTAATTCCATATATATGTGATTAGCTACCACATTATATTACCTAGATGTTGAGTGTTAAATTGGATATTTCTTAATCACTATGCATGCTAATGAATTGATTTAGAGTTTAATTAGGTTTTAGTTGGCCGACCTTCGAAAGATACGCTAATTAGGTTCTAGTTAAAGTTTTAATTCATTCATTACATTTTCCTATTCACTTTTAGGATTTAATTGGATTCTAATTAGCTGAATTTGAGAGATACGTTAATTGGATTCTAGTTAGGTCTTAATTGATTTCTAGCAACATATGCATCATTAGGTGAAGTTGACATCCTAAAAGCCTATACAACTTGGTTACATTCTTCGCATTCATTTTCTACTCTCTACATTCTTGGCATTCATTTCTTTACTCTCATTCTCACACACTTTAATTTTCTTGCAATACAAAGCCATCTTGATTAGAATGTTTAGGATTGTAATTTCTAAATTTGTGCTTATTGGCATTAATAGAATAATTAATTTAGGATAATTCACTTTGGTATATTTCCATAACTCCTTGAAAGATCGACCTCGAGAATGAACTTATCGCTATTTATGATACGATTCGTTAATTTGCGAGTATTTAAATTTGTGTGGGTTTAGACAGAACAAATTTAAACGCAACAACTGTAATACAATTTATTGTTGATTTGCAAGTACAAGAAACTAAGGCACTGAGCCTTTGTAATTGCGGCAGCCTAACTAAACCACAATTTTCCTCTACTAGAGAATGTTTAGAGATTTGCTCGCTGGGAGGCTTTTGAGTTGTTTGACTGAGGCGTTGAGCTTTTAAAATTGTAGTAGCCTGACTGTAATACAATTTTACTCTACTTGAGAGTATTTCGAAATTTGCTCGTTAAGAGGCTTTTGAGTGGAATCCTGATTACCTTGAGAGGAATGTTGTCTGTTGATTGGTAGATGTGTTGGTATGTTAGTTGGGTGATTTGTTGGATGATTGTTGTAAGAAGAACTGTTGGTGTCTTGGTTATATTTGGTGGATGCCTCTTGATAATTGTCCCCTGGCCTCTGTGAAATTCTTCTCCTTTTATAGCCTCTTGGTGAGTTGGCGCTTGAAGCCACTTACTCCATTTCCTCCATGTTCCTCTACAAATGCACACTTTCTTCTGTTGCAAGTGAATATTGTGGAGGCTTCTAGATACTTCATCTTCTCCTTTTATAGCCTCTTTAGCATAACTACTGGTAACCGCTTCTACACTCCTCAGTTCAAGTAACTGCTCAACTAATTCCTCTAAGCAATTGCTTCCAGTAAATCCTCAGCTCATCCTCCTCTACATTCCTCTTTCAGATGCGTATTTGCCTCTGTACTGGTGAACAAGGTGGAATCCTCTGAAATTCTCTTTTTCTGCACATGTGAAAAATTCTATTGGGCTTTTTTATTAGCTTGCAGTCTCTTCATTAAATGTGTGCCAAATTCTTAATTAAATAAATAATTAATTAAAATTAAATATTTCATTAGGCTATCATGAGCTTCTAAATTAATTACAGGCCAAGCCACTCATTTTTTAGTGCAAACAATAATAAATAAAATATAAAATATTATAAACTTAATTTTTATAATTAGAACGATAACATATTGATAGAGCATGCAATAAACTTGATATTTTATAGTAATACACACACTCTACTTGATGATTAATTTATATCATAATTTGACTTTTATATCTTCACTTAAGTTTTATTGCATAAATAAATACTCATTATCATTATCAATCTCAGGTATTGAATAGTAATAATCCCAATACTGGCAACTCAAATTTAATTACTTTCCATTTTATTCAGTGACAAAGCTAGGTTTTTTTTGGGAGGCTAAAATAAGTTTATAATTTAATGTCATTATATATTTATATGTTTAATTTTTCATATGAATTTAAATAAATTATATAAGTATATAGAAAATAAGTATAGTAAAATAATATGTCTATATATGTTTTTCACATGTAAATTATAAACAAACAAAAAAATTAAAGAAAAACCTTATTAAGATTTAATTGAAAACTGAAATACTTCTATAACAATATAATAAGATTCCAAAAGCACATTTTTATTCTTCACTTTTTAAATTATGTAACAATCAAATAAAATAGTAAATATCACATAAATAATATAATATGTAGAAAAACTATATCCTAGTCAATAATTGAAATCTTATACTGCCTGCAGAACCATTTTAATATGTCAATTATAGTACCAGCTCAATATAAGCTGGTACTATAATTTTCCCATTGCATAAAATTGTTACTGACTACAAAACCTATATAAACTTGACAATGCCAAAAAAATTGAATCAAATCATCAAAGTTAAGGAGTTATTGGATTATTGGCCCAATATCAAATTTACAACAAGAACCTCAGACTCCTCAATTAAAAAACTAAATAAATAAAACAAAACAAATTACAATTCCTCCTCCAAAAAGAAAAGGAAAACAAATTACAATCAAAATCTTTTATAAGCCTAGTAGTTGGTTTGTCTAGATACTCTCTTTCAGCAACATTGAATACGAAAACACCAAATTAAAGTAGTAATTCAATATCAAATTGGAGCAGTAATTCAATTCCAAATCGCAATACTAATTCAATTTCAAATCAAAATACTAATTCAATTCCAAATTTGAATCAAAACACTAATTTTCCAAATTTGAATCAAAGAACACATTCAATTTCAAATTTATACTACTAAAAATATATATATGCATAAAATAAGAAAAAAATTACAAAAAATTACAAAATGGGTTTTGTATCTCTTAGACTTTTACCTCAATTTCTTCTCTTTTTAGCTCTTATCTTATTGTCTTGACTCTTCTCTCCTAATCTTAGAAGTTAAAAAGGCAAGTTTAAAAACACAATTTTGCTCTTAAAAGAAAAAAGAGAACTTTGTTGTGAAGTAGTTTCCCGTATTATTTTAATATAATGAGAAACAGGGTTTGGAATTTGTATAATCAAATGGGATGGGCTTTGTTCCATTTCATTAAATCAATTGGGTTATGGGCTTTAAAATCTAAATTATTGGCTCAAAGTTTATAGAATGACCCAAGTTATACATCTAAATATATATAATGTATTATGATTTTTTTTTTCAGGGGGGCATAGACTATAATTTTAAAATTTATTAGTACTACTAGTGGGACATTTGTGGGAACAGGAGGACCATGGCCCCTCTAGTCCCCCCTTGTCTCCGTCAATGATTTTATTATTAATGTGTCTCGATCTTAGAATGATGATGGTGATTGGTCCTTTGGGCGGATTTGGGGTGTGCAGTCATTGGGCGTGGAGCTTGCAAGAGAAGAGAAAGAGTATTAGAGGGCCAAGCCTTTGGCTTGGGTAGGCCCTTTGATACTAAAGTCAATGACTATTCTTTGCATCTATGGAGTAAAGATTTAGAGACATTTGCTCCCCTGTAGGGGATGTTTTTCTCATACTTCATACCTCATACTTCGTTGTAAGGGCATGCTAGGTGCCTTTTAACAATGGTGTCCAGTCCTATGGTTAGATATGGTGAGCCATGTGGCTGCATTTGAGAGGGAGTTAGGGTTTGTATAAGGGGATTTTGATTTTAAATCGTTAACAGATGGGAGGCTAGCAAATTAAAGTGATTCAAATAAACTAATATATGTGGTAACATCCATTGAAATCTTATATTGTAGGTGGGGTGCCATTTTGTTTCCAACTTGGTTGCTAGAACCTGCAACTTTATATACGAAGGCAATGTTGGATCATCAATGGGAAAGCTAAAAGCATGAAAAGATTCCAAGATCCTTTGTTCTTTATTTATGAGATATTGGTGTGTGACAAAATCATGGAACTTAGAAGACTTGTGCTATTTGGACTTATGCATGAGCTTATTCCATATAAAGTTATATAAATTTTTGCTCTTGACCATGCATTCAAAAGTAAAATAAATAAAAATGATAAATAGTTCACTTTTTGAATATTTGTTTAATTACTTCTAACGAAAATTCCTTAATATATTTGTGAACATTTAATTTTTGACTCCTGGAGTCTTATAAGGAAGGCAATTGTCATATCCCGTAGCCATAAGCAATACTAATCTAACCATAAACCATTCACGATGACAATTATACAATAACACTTCCCAAGATCCCAACCTATATGTACTTAACTTTGCATATACTATACGTATATCAATCATATACCCAACATATACCATTCATATACTCATCATATACTAAATGTATACTCATCATATACCAATTATATACTCATCATATACTCGATATATACTTAATATGTTCCGATACAAATCCTCTCAGTGGAATCTAATATAAAAGACTCTTCATACCTTATCAATAATTGACAATCATCATATATTATATACATATCAAGTAATCGTCCAGTAAGATAGCAAATTCATTATCAATTATAAGTTATATTTTAATTATCCAAAATACAATAAATCAAAATGACCATAAAGCTTTAGACTTCTGACTTCCAATTACATAGGCATTTTGATTTACAAATAAGAATAACATAGATCTAATAGCTTAGCAATTCTGAAGTGGAGGAGGAGATTACTTGAGAGTTACCTTACTCACGCCTTCTAGTCTCCTGAAAATATTAATAACCAAGGAGTGAGATATACTTAGTGAGCAAATAAAATACTAATATGATATACAGGGTAAGAGATGAACAATAATCGATAAGGAAATAAGTAGCTCATAGCATAAGTTGCGAGAATGAATCCTTATAACTTTAGCAAAAATTGATAAATTAGAAGCGGAATGCTTCCCACATAATAAAATAGAGTAGCAGTTTGTGCCTTACTTACTCTCACATATAACACATATGAAATCATAAGACTAATCAGGTCTTATGGTTAGGACCATCAAACCCTTCCTAGCTAAGGTTCAGATGCGTACACCCCATCCACGGGTTGTACAGTGTGCACAATGTTTGATGTAAGCCCACATCTGTAGAGGATTTTCGCTTTGCAAATAGAATCTCTTTTATCTCATATAATATATATCATTTACAAATGATCAAGTGACAATATGCATTTCGATTAAAACTTCAATATCATATGGATATAAGAATTCAGTGATCCATAAGAAGAAAGACTCATTATAAGTCAACATTTATAATGAAGGCATATGAAAGGCCATAAGTGGCTGAACAATTTCAAAGGAAAACCCTAGCATCAATTATTAGTAATGAATCACATGATTTATTTAATCAAATGATGTGATGGACTTATCAATATAGCAAGGGTCTATAAGCAATGATTCAAGAATAGCTAGGGGGTAAATTCAATGGTTTATCAATAATTTGGGATTTCATATCCAAGAGGGTTGGCAATGAATATGAAATGCAATGATGATACACATATCACATTAAGAGATTATTTACTCACCTTGATCTCCAAAACTCCTAGTATAGTTCAACACAGACAAAAAGGAAGCTCGTCTTCCCTACTGTCACTTTATTTGCTTTGGTCCACCTTATGTTCTATAATCAACCATGGTATTCCAAATGTCACATATTACTCAACAAGACTTAAAGAACAAAAATAATGTAACCCTACTCTAGTTCCCAAATACTAAACCCTAGTAACCTTAACTAATCGACCTATCCTTATCTAATTCTACAATCAATCAATTCAATTTAATTGTAACACATAAAGGTCATCTCATAAACATTTTCAATTCAAATTAAAGAAACATATGCTCATTTGTCACATAATGGCCGAATGGCCTAGGGTTTAGGGTAACCTAAACCATCCTCTTTTTCCTAGATTTCAATTCACATTTCATTATTCTCATACACAAGCAATTCATTCACAAAGTCAAAGCAAATTAAAAATAAAAAACCCCTAATTTTACTAAAGTGGTAAATTGGTTTCAAGCCTAGGGTTTCAAGAATTCATACTTTATTTTACAATTTCAACACACAACATATGAATAACTCATTAGCATAGCCAAATCAAATTAAAGTTTAAACTTTTAATTTTTACCAAGGTTGGAGAATGCTTAACATAGTAAAACTAGGTGATTGATCCAATCATGTTAATCAATCATCAATTCCAACATATATACACACAAACAAGTATGATTACTTCCTCAATTAAATTTAATCAAGTCATACCCTAAATTTTGAGTGTTAGCCGAATGGGAAAATGAGGGAAACCCTAATTCCCTTTCAAGTAATTTCTCAATTTAAAACAAAATTCATTAATTTCTCATGCAAATATATCATTTATTCAAGATCACAATCAAGAAACTATTCTCCCTCTTCCTTTTCAATCATGTTCAATTCACAATAGAGAAAGAAGAGAAGGATTACAAAGAAAATTTCAAGAAGAACTCATGTATATGATCTTAAAACATTAAAATAAAGATGGTGAATAAGCAATTTACCTTGGGTCTTGGTTTTTCTTTTTGGATTTGGAGTGGTCAAATATAGAGAAGAAATGGAGAGAGTTTGTTATGTTCTTCTTTAGGGAGAGAAAGATGAGAGAGAAGAAAGTGATAAGAATGATGATAGAAAATTAGATTTCAAGAATTTATATTTCCCTTACTAGAATTTTTGTGGCTAGGATTTATTAGGAATTCTTTAGAAACTTTTAGTAAATTGAGAATTTTTTTTACAAGAGATGATGGAAGGAAATGATCATATAAAATAAAGCATTGATACTCTCACTTATCATCACCATTCAGCTAGGAGAGGGGTAGGACCCATTCTCTACCAACTTTATTTCTTTTATATTTTATACAATTAAATTCCCAAATTTCTACAAATAAGCTATTTAACAACATTATTTTTCATACTCATTTTCCTTAAGTGGCCAATATTAATTAATTAAATTCTAATCATACATCAAGTGAATTTCAATATATTTATGCTCATCAAATTTCTTAGCAAACATATATAGGTTTACATTCAAGATTAAGAAATTCATTCAATAGACATACTAGGGTTTCGGCTATCCTCTAAATTATGCACATATGTTTACTTGTTCTCAACTCATAGTTTCTCATATCAGGCATAATCTGACTGTAAGGGCCTAGGGTATTACATTATGGCCTCTTCTTTCATGAGAAAAGTTCACAAACCTCACTTACTATGAATTTGAAAAGATAAAAATCAAAACCGAACAACGAGGACCCAAAAATGTAAAATTTTGAGATTTGGCCTTCAATGATGAGAGCGAGCCGAGCCCAAACCTGCACCTCGAAATGAAGTCGTTTAATTCCTCCTCGTCTAGAGCACGAATATGAAGTATTTTCATTCCTCCTCGTCTCGAGCATGGATATGAAGCTGTTTCGTTCCTCCTTCTCTCGAGCATAAATACAAGCCATTTCGTTCCTCCTTATCTCAAGCCTGGATATAAGGTTGTTTTATTCCTCCTCGTCTAGAGCGCGGGCCCAGACTTGTATTCCATATTCAAGATTTAGGCCCATGTCAGTGCCTCTATATGGAAAGCCATAAATCTCTCTGCCTGATCCTCTCGAAACCAATTTGGTAAAAGAAGATTCAACATGAGGGGATTATTTCCCAAATAAAGATCTTCCTAAATTAAAATAGTTTTATTTCCTAAATAAGAAGATCATTTTGAAAAGGAAGGAGTTGTTTTTATGCCTAATTAGAGGGGAGTTCCCGCCTATAAATGGAGGCTGGAACCTTTGCTCAAAGGATAGAAAATTTTTGGAGGAAAAAAGACCATTTTTTCTGAAAA
This sequence comes from Vernicia montana, assembly GCA_949750685.1. Lineage (NCBI taxonomy): Eukaryota > Viridiplantae > Streptophyta > Magnoliopsida > Malpighiales > Euphorbiaceae > Vernicia > Vernicia montana. Next base: position 13,154 of record CATKHJ011117063.1, read on the forward strand.
CTCAACAGCTAAAAAAACACTAAAAGTACTTAGAACTCGTGAGACAATTTGTGAACTGTTCTCTTGCTAGAAAAGGTAAACGAAACAACCAAAGCCATTCAGGGTTAAATCCATAAACTTGGGATTCCTAGCGCTTTCAAACTATTTTGAAATGCCAAGGGATAGGTTACAATAAATGGATTTCAGACTTTTTTTACTGTTCTTTTATATTAATCATGCATCATGGAGACTACTCTGTATTTTAATATCTCTTTATACATAATTTCATATATTTAAGAGATCAATGATGATCAAGACAAGTTCTTAATTCATCTCGATCAATAATTTAGTTTCTATTGCTTTTCAGTATTTTTAATTTGTCTTTTTATTGATTATTAACTGTAAAAAAGAATAGCTAACAAGTTCAATATAGCATGGTGAAAGGCTTAAATTGACGAGCTCGATATGACGAGGCAAGCTAATGGTCAATGTAGAGACAAGTCGAGAAAAGCTAATGAGCTCGGGCGAAGAAGCTATTCATTGCCTAGATAGGCAACCCCTTTTTATTTATTTGTTAATTATAAATTATAAAATAATGAGTTGTTTTCCCTTTCCTCTTAGTAATTAGGCTTAGATTTTAGGTTTTTAATAAATTGATTTAGAAAACTCGGTAAGTTTATTTTTTGTCCAATTGCATCGAATTGGTAATTAGGATTGGTTAATAATTACATTGTTATTTAAAATTCTACTAATTTATGTATATTGATGTGAACTGCTAATCATATGGTATATCATTGTCATCTGTAAAAGCCTTGAAGGCTTGACCCATCCTAAATTAAACAAAACTAATGAGTAGAAGACAACCTCATAACTAGGTGAGCTTGGGTGCCTAACACCTTCCCAAGCTCGTATCTAACTTTCTTACCCATATCTCTGGATTAAGGTGATTAGGTAAGATGCAAAAAATCCCAGTCACCTCTTTTTCCTATTTTTTAAAAACTATGTGGCGCCTGATTTCTCTGTTTTGGGCTTTGGCCTAACTTGCCTTCCCTTAAATATGAGTTAGAAAGCAATGCAGAGTTCATCTACTCGAAGCCAAAAATCTAGTCGCAACAATATTACTTTGGATATCTTCAAATTATGCTAGAAAGAATAATGCTATATTTGAAGGCCATACACATTTTTCTTAACGTGTTTGATTACAATATTCAAATAAAAAACAAATCAAAAATAAATTTCTTAGATTCTTGGTTGGGCGATGAACCAATAGTTTAGAAAACATGTCATGAACTAAGATCCCATTTGATTTAGTTGTTCGTAGTGGCTATTAGCTGTTATTGATAGCTGGTAGCTGATAGCTGATAACTAATTACTATTAAGTGTTTGGTAAAATAATTATTAGTTGTTGTTATTAATATATTTAATGACCATTAAGGATAAATATTAGGGAAAAGGTGCAAATATGCCCATCTTGTTTACCCCATAGAGCACATCGCCCATTTTTGTTTTTGAAGACGCAAATATACCCCTGATATTACGAAAAGCTGAAATCACATCACAAATTTTAAAGTCTCTTTCATTTGCCTCTAACTTCTGTTTGTAGGATCCACTTTTAGTCTTACGCGGACTGAAAACACTAAGTCAACCGTGTAAAGCATGTCTTTGTTTTACATATATTATCCAAAGTTTCCATTTCAATTCATGGTAAGCTTAGCTGCAGTTAGCTAGATTTATACAATCAGTATCCTTGCTTGTAATTTCCAATAAAAGCAACAGAGAAATGAAGACTGGAGAATGGGTGTGGTTCTTTTCAAGTGTCTTGCTGGTTTTGATAATCACAGTGATTCCAATAGCAGAGCCTCTAAATGGCAAAGCAAGCATCTATGGAGATTTCTTGATGGAATCAGATGATGATGTGTGTCCAAGTCCACTACTCAACTTCAGCTCTGTGCGATATATATTTATTATGGAACTTGCGAAAGGCAACCAATTTGCAATCAAAAGATATATGGCAATTGCATAAGAAGGGTAATAATAGAACCTACTCTTGTACTATTTGCAACACACAAACAATCACATACCCATAATACCCTAATTAATTAACCGAATAATAAGCAAACTAAAAATGGTGGAATTAAGTTCATCTCTTGCAACGAGTGATTCTAGATAGGAGTGTTCACGGGTCGGGTCGGGTCGGGTTTTCTCTAAATCCGACCCGACCTTACAGTTAGAATATAGGTATCTGCATTGAAAACCGACCCATGAAGGGTTGGTCGGGCCGGGTCGGGTCAAATCAGGTCGGGTCGGTTTTTATTTTTTTTAAAAAAAAATTTATCATTTACTAAAGCCCTCAGTTTTTTTTCCACTGATTATTTACTAAAGCACTCGGTTTGTTTTTTAATTATTCACTAAAGTAAAGCCCACTTGACACTTCATGCAATAACTAATTAAATTTATACTAATTACAGCCTTTGCATTAATTAATTACAGTCCATGCTAACCAATTACAGTTCCAATTAAAGTTCTCAAACTACTACTAGCTTGCTAGCTAACTGTATGAAGAAAAAAAAATAACCCACTAACTGTATGAAAAAATTCAATACAAGTCATAAT
>CATKHJ011117167.1:0-18057 GCA_949750685.1 Vernicia montana
CATGCTATAAATGGGTTGGGTTGGATTAACACTATCTAACACGACACATGAAATTAAACGGGTTGTAACGGGTTAGCGTGTCAACCCGTTACACGATTCGTTTAAGCAGTGTCATAAACGGGTCAACCCGTTTATCGACACGGACCTGCTAAACCTCAACCCTAACACGAAAATTTTTCGTGTTTGGCGAATCGGATTGGCGTGTCATGACCCTTTTTGACACCCCTAATTTAGAGAGATGTATTTATTGGGTGTATTTGGGTTTAAGGGTTTGAGTGTTATTCTCCATTTAATTTTGTACTCTTTATTTTAATTAGTGAATTTTACTGCAATCTCGCCCGTGGACGTAGACTTATGCTGAACCACGTAAATTTTGTGTCTCTATTTTATTTCTCTCACTTTTGTCGTCCATTTTGTTCTAACAAAATATATATATATATATATATATATATATATATATGAAAAAACTGACTTATGATAACATCTAAGAATATGATTAATAATGATTCTTTCCGTCATGTTTAGTGTGCGAGTTTCAAATGAACTGGGAAAAGGGGATGCTAAAGCTGCAAAATTTTCTGTGAAAGTAATATTCATGAATTCAATTTTTGTGGGAGTCTTCTTCTTCATACTGTGTTTAGCATTTGATAAAGAAATTGCTAAAATATTCACAAATGAAGAAAAGGTTATTGAAGCAGTATCCAAGCTCTCTATACTACTTGCCATTTCAGTTCTACTTAATAGCTTTCAGGCAGTACTTACAGGTATGCATTTCAATTAAATTATTATTTTTATTAATTTATGCTCTTTAATTAATTATGTAATTAAATTCTTGATGTATCTCAGGAGTGGCTGTAGGTGCTGGTAGACAGAGTATAGTTGCATACATTAATATCAGCAGTTATTATATTGTTGGAGTGCCAATTGGTATCATTCTTGGATATGTGGCTCATCTTCAAATAAGGGTAATAAATTTCTTTTCTATTTTTAAACAGAAAATGTGAAAGGACTCCTAATAAGTATAGGATAAAGTAAGATTATTTTGTTGCTAAATTTTTATAAAATTTTTAGGAAAATTCTTGCCTGCAACGAGTGCATACACCAATTCAATGAGATAAAAATATGTAGAGTAAAAAAGGGTATCAGTATTTTTTCACTTGATAAAAAATAGATAAAATAGTTATATTAACTAAAATATCTCATCATTCATTGATTTAGCATATGAGATAAGTTTATGCACTTAGTGTAGATAAGAATTTTCTAAAATTTCCATTAAATTTTTTACATGGTAACTAAGTTCAATTTTCTAACATAGTTTTATAATTAAAATAGGTATTAGCTCAATTAAATAATAGTTATTGATTAGGGTTTGATTTATGTCACCAGATGGTAAGAAAAGTATTTTCTTTCTTTGTGAATTTTATAATTCTAAAAAGAATGATTTAATTTTGATCGTATTTAGAAGATACTTAATAAGATGACTGAAAATCAGCTTATTATATTACTTTACTAGTAATTAAAAAATAAAATAAATAAATTTTAAAATGTTTTACTCGGTCAATGCATTAAAGATTTTGTTATATTTATTCTAAAATTTAGAAATAGTAATCCTATTTAATCAATAACCCATTCTTTAAAAGGATGGCTTTTTTTTCCAAAAAAAAAGGAGCGTTTAAGGGAAGGATTTAGTCTCAGATAATGTGTAAGCTAGCGTGAATACATTCATGACCGATTATACAAAAAAAATTGTTTTAAGAATTCTATAATATCATTAATAAATTTCAGTTGCAAATTGTTGAATAAATATTTATTGTAATTCATTTTATTCTTCTCCATTCTGCAGGGAATATGGATTGGAATGGTAATTGGAGTTGTAATGCAAGTTGTTGTACTTGGCTACATCACAACAACAACTAATTGGGATGAACAGGTAAATCAATATATGATTTCTTACGTTTTTATAAACTCCAATATTTATAAAATAGTATCAGAGCATAATCGATCCTTGCATCTTCTGTTATATTATAATTTGAGCTGAGATTTTAAATTCTCTTTCAATTTTCGGTATATTTCGAGTTTAGTTTGATTTCAATTCTTATCTCATGGTGAGTTTCTTTTAATTATCTTCGTCCGGTGATGGGATTTCAAATTTGTTTCTTCATCCCGTGGTGAGTTTTTTTCAATTGTCTTTCTCCCGGTGATGGGCTTTCAATCAATTCTTGCTCCGTGGTGGGTTTCACCTGTGTTGAACTTTCAATTTATCAACCTAGTTCATATCATAAAATTTACAAGTGTCAACTAGACTTAATAAAAAATTATTTTCGCCCAATTGCCACTTGAGAGGGACTGTTAAGAATATAATATGAAAAATGTCCTTAATTGATTAAATATAAACATATTAAGTGATTAATATAGAAATAAACTCTTCAATTTTAACAAATTAACTTTTAAGATTGATTGCAGAAGAAAACACTAAAGATTAAGATCATTTATACGATAATAAGATTTTTATTGGTACATAAGAGATTTTAAAAAATAAACACGCTCAAATGCTAAATATTAGCTTAATAACAATAATAATAGTGATTTGCTCCTATTGTTTTCTATTGAATGTTGTCACTGAAAGAAAAATGTCAATTGGAGAGTAAAATGTTAATTTATCTATCTTTATCTTGGTGATGATTTTAACATGTTTTCTGTTTACTGAACAAAAAAATAAATGTTTGTTATGTAGGTGAAAAAAGCATCAGAACGTCTTGACCGTTGGTTCTTGACACCTTCAGAAGAATCTAATAATGAAAATGAAAATTCCATCAGAGAAAGATTGAATGACTGATCCTTTATTGTTGCTTTTTTTCTTTCTTAAAAAAAGATCAATTGCAATCCTTTTTTGTTTTTTTCTTTTTAAATGGTAAAACTACGAAAAAATAAAAGTTTTTGGATGCTTAGAGCCTTAGACTCTTATCCTCTGTTTGGGAAGGGAAAAAAATGAGGGGAGGGATAAATTATACCTTTCTCCTCTTTTTATCAAGGGAAAAAAGAAAATCAGGTATTTATTTTAATGTTTAGATATTTCTTAGATTTTATTATTATTATTATTATTATTATTATTATTATGAGGTGGATATTTGATTATTAAATTTTTAATATTTCATTGTTTTAAGATAAGATGGTCCTCATGCTATCTGTCTGGGATAAATTATTAGGTGGGGCTGGACTTCCATCTTAGTATTATGAGGTGTCTGTCCCATCTATTAATTGTCCAATAGAAAAAAAGAGGGCAACTGCATTTATCACGTGATGCATAGCATGCAGTTCTATACGTCTAGAGGTAACAGATTCAAGTTGGATACTCGTCTCCTCAATGCTTTAAAAAAAAATAAAAATGATTATTATATAATTTTATTAATTTAAATTTTTTATTTTTAAATAATAAAATTAAAATTATATTTATTATATATACAAGTGCATTTTAATTATTTTTTTATAAATTTAACAGAATAAGTACAAAAATTAAACAAAATGATTAAATAGTATAACAGAATCAAAATTAAGGGACTAATTAGTTAGTTTTTAAAAAAATAGAGACAAATTAGTTAATTAAGTCAAATCTCATTAATTAAATAGTAATTTACTTTAAAAAAAAAAAAAAAAAACTATACAGTTGAGTTTTAACTGGATCGATAAAAAGAAAAAAAAAACTTTTTTCAAGTGAAATTAAAAAGTGAATCTAAGAAAAATTGACATGGGAATGACAATTTTGTAAAAAAAATTATAGTTTTGAACATCAATGGTACTGAAACTCAATCGTGGTGAGAGTAAAACAATGAGAAGGAAGGAGATGAAAAATCGATGGATTAATAAATGTGTTGGAAGATAAAAAATGCAAGAAGAGAACTAAAAATTATTTGGGGGAAGAAATTTAATATAAATAGATATGTATCCTTAGTTAAATATAGTCAAATACAAGCAGGTAAAACTCACGCTTCGCTGTGATATTTAATATTTTAGAACAAAGATAGTTATTAAATACACGATATATGATATTAATTGTTGTTTTCATAATATTTAAATAATATAAAAATATTTACAGTAATTATTTATTGTATTAAGATATTTTAAAATTATTTGTCTTAATATTATAGACAATAATATAAAATTACAGTTTATCTCAAAATATCTAATGTATTAAGACATATAAAAATTTAAGAATCTTATATCTTAATATGTTAAATATAATTAGTTCAAAAAATATAAAATATTTAATCATGTGTCATATTCTGATAAAACCATATAAATATCAATATAATACATCACCCGGATAAAGTTGTAGAAAATGGAAGAACACTGTAGAAACTTACTGAAACAATATATATTGAAGTAAAGAAAAAAAAAAATTACACTAAATACAATTTTTTTAATTTTTTAAAAAAAATATCATTTTGTCTTTTTAGATTTTTAAAAATATTCTTTTTTATTTGTATACTTATAATATACCTTTAATATACTTTTAAAAGTGAGATATTTTTGAAATAGAAAATTTAACAAGTATATTTTAAAAAAGAAGATATATATGAAAATATTTTATTTTTTGGAGTATTTATATAAAAATTCCAAGAAAAAACCTGGATCCATTTTAAATATAGCCCAATTAATTTTCTATTTTTTAAAGTTTTGAGTAGGACTGTTACATAAAGGTTTTAGCATATATAATAATAATAATAATAAAATAATAATTTTTTGGGGACAAATATCAAAGCCCAACAACCTAATGCCTAAAACCCACCTCTTTGCTTCACATTTTGGTATTCGCAGTCTCGGACTTAGAAATCTGTCTGCATTACATTTTTGTTGGATATTTGGCTAAAAAGAAAAAAAAAAAGATTTTTGTTGGATCCAGCCCGCCTAGGAAGCGTTAGTATTTGCCCTGGGCCTTGGCACCGTTTAATCATAAAACCATTTTACATATGCTGAGCTAAAAATTTCTTCTTGTAAAATGTATAAACCCTTGTTCACAAAATTATGATAAGGGTAAATTACTGTTACATAAACAGTGATTAAAACATGAGTTTTAGTATATATAATAATAATAATATTTCTTACCAATATAAGTCAGGAAAAGAAAATAATAATTATGAATCAAACAAGTTATGGAATTTTCTGGATTTTTCATCATTATGCATGGCTTTTGATGAAGTCAATAAAAAACAACAACAATATCCACATATATATTTTTTTATTTGATTAATTTTGCTACTATATTATTAGTTTTACTATGAAATTAAAGTTTATTACACAATTTCAGATCATTGAATAAAATAAAATAAAAACTTAATTGACTGAAAATATAATTTTGATATTGAATTAACAATTAAGTGATAATTTTTTAATGTATAATATATAAATTCGTCTGAATTTTTTTTTTTATAAATACTGTAATAGAATAAATGAAAGCATACTTTAATATAAATAATACTGAATATCATATTAATTAATATTTTAAATTATATATATATTGAGGAACATATTTGAAATTACATATAAAACTAAATTATTAATTAAAATTAATATAAAAATATTGTTATTACCATAAAATATATCCGTACCGCATGGTTTGTTAAAGTAAAGTAATTTGTTCCATAGTTGTTTAGTCCTTTTCCCCTGGACCAAAGAATATACTCGTTACAGAAATAGCAAAAAAAAAAAAAAAAATCAAATTAGCCCAAACCAACCAATCGAACGAAATTTTTTTAATTAATTCAGTTTTTACTTTAAATTTAATTGGGTTCAATTTAATGAAAATATAATTTTAGTTATTTTAATTCAATTTAATTTTAATTCGAATCTAGCTTTGTATACCACTATGTAAAAGCGATTTCATAATTATTTTTTATTTTATTTGACCGATGTGGACTGCTACAATTTAAAACCAAAGTCCAGCTAGCAACTGGACCAAATTATATATATATATATATATATTAAATAATAAAAAAAAATTATTAATCCCTTTAAAAACTAATTTATATAACCCCAACCCATCTGACGTTGCTCCATCTCTAAAGATCAAGAATTGAGAGTTATCCTTTGGCAAAAAAATAAATAAATAAATAAATTTGAGAGTTATCAAGAAACATAGATCAAGAAACTGAGAAAACAAAATGGAACAGAAGCTTCTTGGATCAGAAGCAAAAGAAAATATTATAACTATTGATTTGAAAGAAAGGTTTTTGGAAGAATCAAACAAGTTATGGAAGATTGCATTTCCTTCCATTTTATCTAGAGTTACATTATTTGGGATGTATGTGGTAACACAAGCATTTATTGGTCACATTGGGAAATTAGAACTTGCAGCTTATGCAATTATACAAATTACTGCCTTAAGATTTGCACATGGGATTTTGGTAAGTTCAATTTTATTTATATTTTCATTAATTTAATTAATTTTACATGCTATGACTATGAGCATTCATTTGCAAATTCTGATTAACATATATATATATATATAAGTATAGCTAGGAATGACGAGTGCAACAGACACCCTTTGTGGACAAGCATTTGGGGCAAAACAATATCACATGCTGGGAATCTACTTGCAGAAATCATTGATCATCAATCTCGGCGTATCGACAATAATTCTCCCATTCTTCATATTCTCAGAATCTATTTTCAAGCTACTTGGTGAAGAAGAAGATATAGCTAAAGTTGGTGGATATATCTCTTTATGGTTCATTCCAATTGTGTATTTTATAGGACTGCATACAACAATCCAAAAATACTTACAAGCACAACTCAAGAATTCCATAATTGGATGGGTTTCTGCTGTATCATTTTTGCTTCATTTATTATTGTCATGGATTTTTGTGAGTAAATTGAGGCTGGGAGTTGCTGGTGCAATGTGTGCAATGGTTACATCAAATTGGTTGATTTTAATTGGAGAGTTTGTGTATGTTATAGGAGGTTGGTGTCCTGATACTTGGCAAGGATTTACTTTACTTGCCTTCTCTAATTTGTTTCCTTTGTTAAAGCTATCAATATCTTCAGGTGTTATGCTTTGGTAAGTCCCATTAATTAATTTCTCAATTTAATTAATGCTTTTTTTATTATGAAAAATTTAACAATTCTCTCTCTCTCTTTTTTTTTTTTTTTTTTTTTAATTTTAGTTTGGAGTTATGGTACAATGCTGTTTTAGTCCTATTAGCAGGGTACATGAAGAATGCTACGACTGAAATATCTGCCTTCTCCATTTGGTAAGGATACATTAATACTTTTATTTGTTTCTTTAAATAATTTCATAATTCAAAAATTTTCTACTATAAATATTACATTAGAATTAGAATCACATTTGATTACATTACATTACGGCCTACCAAATTCACTCATATATTAATTCAGCTATATATATCTTTATTGCAGCCTCAATATAGCAGCCTGGGAGTTGATGATATGTGTTGGATTCTTGGCAGCTATTAGGTATAAATATTTGATTACTATACACAATAAAATCTTTTGTATGTGAATGGAATCTAATACCTTTTTTTTTTTTTTGGGTTTTTCGAACGTGCAGTGTGAGGGTTGCAAATGAATTAGGAAATGGAAATGCTAAAGCTGCAAAATTTTCAATTAATGTGACATTAAGCACTTCAATTTCAATTGGAATCTTCTTTTGGATTCTGTGTTTGGTATTTGGGAAACAAATTGCCTACTTGTTTACAAGTGAAAAGGAAGTTGCAGAAACTGTTTCAAGCCTCTCTGTTCTTTTGGCTTTCTCCGTTTTGCTAAATAGTGTTCAGACAGTTCTCTCAGGGATTGCTGTTGGTGCTGCCAGACAAGCTACTGTTGCATATGTCAATATTGCCTGCTATTATGTTATTGGGGTCCCATTGGGGGTGGTTCTAGCATATGTGGCTCAATTGCAAGTAAAGGTGAGGACTTTTGTTTTAGAACTTTTCCTTCTCTTTTTTCTTCTTCTTTTTTTTTTTTTGGAAAAACTAAAACTAAACTCGTGAGTTTTCAATTTTAAAAATAATTTAAATATCACTAAAATAAAAGCTCTGTAAAAAATTAAAAAAAAAAAAAAAAAAAAAAGCTAACTTTGTTGCCTTTATTAATTATATCCTATCCTTTCAATTTTATTAATTAACACATATAATTTTATTTCTATTATAGTAAAACTATATGAAAATATTCATATTTTAACAAAAATGCCATAATTTAGACTCATAAGAGTTCATTCCTTGTAAAATTACAAATTATGTTAGATATTTGTTTTTAATTTTAGTGTTGTATTAGTATGGATCTTTCAAAATTATGTATTAATTTGATAAAATGGTGAGAATATACCATAATAATGAAAAAAAATGATTAAAGTTAGCATGGAGGACACTCCTAATAATCTTACATTTTTTGGATTTAATAATATTAAAATTGTTAATTATGAAGTTGCGAGTTTTGAACCCATATCTAATTTAAAAATAATAATAATAATTTTAACTTCCAATATTACTAAGCAGATAATCATGGACTAATGTGAAATATTAAAATACCAATTTCTAAAATAAAATTTGAATTGCCATGACTGAAAGTCAGAAATTCATGTGTAGGAGTTGATATGGACTAGGCTTACGATCCCCCCAGGCCTCAACATGAGCCCAAGTTGAAAGCCATGTCCAGCCCTAAAAGGAAATATAAATGGAGCATTTATTAACATAAATTTATCAGTACAATTAATTCAATGTTTTTGTCTCATAGTATAGAAAATCATAAGTTTAAAACTCCGACAACTCCCTTCTTCTTTTTCTTTTTTATAATTTTCAATGTATAAACAAAAATAATTTTAATTTCAATGTATTACCAGAGCTAATTGATGAGTTTGATTTTGCAGGGTATCTGGATCGGAATGATAATTGGAGTATTAATGCAATCGTTTGTGCTTGGCTACATTACATGGACAACTAATTGGGATGAGCAGGTTCACTATTTCTTTTTTGAAAAACCTTTATTTAATGAGGTTTAATTTTTCTAAATATATAGATCAAACTTAATTATGCATTTTTAAACTCGCTAGAAAAGAAATTAGTCCAAAAAATTCTCAAACCATCTGAATAAAAAAAATCCTTAATTATAGCCATGAAATAAAAACAAAAAAAAAAATTAATTGATTAACCATACTTATGAGTGGTAACAATTTTTTTTTCCCCCCTTTTTCTAGGTTAGAAGAGCAGCAGATCGTCTAACCCAATGGTTTTCAACAACTTCTAAGGATTCGGATGAGACTCCCATTGTAGAAAGACGAAATTGAAAAAAATTGTAACATGATTAGACTAAATTAATATTCTTCATATGTTATCCTAAACAAAAAAAAAAAAAAAAAAAAAAAAAAAAAAAAAAAAAAAAAAAAATCATTATGTACTTGTGATAATAGTTTCCTTTCCCAAGGTACTTTTGCATATCAAATCTTCCTAAACTTTTTATAATTGAACTTCTGATTTTCCGAATGTTGAAATTAATGGGACAAATTTAGGTATATTTATGATGAGTGTATAGACTCATGTCCATTAATCATTAATTAATTATTAGTTAATTAATTAAAAAAAATAATATATAAATATTATTTTAGAAGATATTATTTTAAAATTCTAAAAGGATTTGTTGAATCATTTTAGAGTTCTTTTTGAGTTAAGACAATCTTTTTTGATGATAAAAAAATTATAACAATTTTTATCCAAATGACACTATATATATCATAAGTGATATAGTAAAAGGTAATCAGTTCTTCAGTATACAGATACTAAAAATAGAATACAACTCTATGTGAGTTCTCTCACAAAAAAATATACTTTGTGGCTAAGAGAAGGTTATTAGACTGTGATTTAGTGGAATCCTTCCCTACGTGGTGATTGTTTCCCTGATTGATAGCGCAAGTTAATTTATTCGTCTTCCTGAGCTACAAGAGGTAAATTTGTTTACTCATTTATTTTAGATTATGAATCTAACATTGGAATCAGAGCCGAAATACTTGTGTTCTAGCATTGAAATCAATTAAATATGTTTAATCGATTAAATGGAAATTTTATGAATTTTCTTGCTGATTTTTACACATCTGAGTTGACATGTTTGAGTATATTAAACTATGTGTTTATGCTGTTAATAATGTGATTTATTAATATCATATGAAAGTACATATGTAGAGTTTTAAATCGGTATATTATTTTCTCAAATCGAAATTAAATTGAGAGAGATATACTCTCTCAAAGTTGGTCACTCGAATTTGAAAATTTTTAGATTTTTTTCCCAGCACCTACACTCGCTCGAAACGACGTGTCGTTTCGGAGCGAACGACTTGTTGTTTTCTGTAAACGCTGAGTCGTTTTATGTCATGTGCCATGCACGTGACTCTTAAAGCTAGCCTCTCAGCTCGTGGAAAACGACACGTCGTTTCCTATAAACGTAGCGTCATTTCTGCCAGACAAACTACTATTGCATATGTCAATATTGCCTGCTATGTCGTTTCCTATAAACATCGCGTCATTTCTGCCAGACAAACTACTATTGCATATGTCAATATTGCCTGCTATTATGTTATTGGGGTCCCATTAGGGGTGGTTCTAGCATATGTGGCTCAATTGCAAGTAAATGTGAGGATTTTTTTTAGAACTTTTTTTTTTTTTTCGAAAAATTAAAACTAAACTCGAGAGTTTTTAATTTTAAAAATAATTTCAATATCACTAAAATAAAATAAAAACTCTGTAAAAATAAAAAATAAAAATAAAAAGAGCTAACTTTGTTGCCTTTATTAATTCTATCCTATCCTTTCAATTTTATTAATTAACACATATAAATTTATTTCTATTATGGTAAAACTATATGAAAATATTCATATTTTAACAAAAATGCCATAATTTAGACTCATAAGAGTTCATTCCTTGTAAAATTACAATTTATGTTAGATATTTGTTTTTAATTTTAGTGTTGTATTAGTATGGATCTTTCAAAATTATGTATTAATTTGATAAAATAGTAAGAATATACGATAATAATGAAAAAAATGATTAAAGTTAGCATGGAGGACACTCCTAATAATCTTACATTTTTTTATTTAATAATATTAAAATTGTTAATTATGAAGTTGCGAGTTTTGAACCCATATCTAATTTAAAAATAATAATAATAATTTTAACTTCCAATATTACTAAGCTGACAATCATGGAGTAACGTGAAATATTAAAATACCAATTTCTAAAATAAAATATGAATTGCCATGACTGAAAGTCATAAATTCATGTATAGGGGTTGATATGGACTAGGCTCACGATCCCCCAGGCCTCAACATGCCCAAGTTGAAAGCCATGTCCAGCTCTAAAAGGAAATATAAATGGAGCCAATGCGCCATTTTTTTTTTTTTTTTTTTTTTCATTTTGGTTAGAAAAATTATATTATTTATTAACATAAATTTATCAGTACAATTAATTCAATGTTTCTGTCTCATAGTATAGAAAATCATAAGTTTAAAACTCCGACAACTCCCTTCTTCTTTTTCTTTTTATTTTTTATAATTTTCAATGTATAAACTGTTGGGCCCACGGGTACCAAAATACGGAATAATAACAATCAATAAAAATAATACCAGCAATTTAACGTGGTTCACTCTTAATGTTTGGGCTACGTCTACGGGACAAATTCCGAATAAAATACTTGCACTATTACAAATAGTAGGTACAAGAGAGTTTTCTCTAAATTAAATTTAGAGGCAATACAACACTATAATGAGATAAACTTAAAATAGTAACACTCACAGTATTTTCCAAAAATACCCTAAGTATTTTTCTCACTATTTTGTCACTCCCATTTTTAGGAACTATTTCCTAAAACTACATAAAAAACTCTCTCAAAATTTCCTTCAGAGAAAATTGTTTTCTGACTCTCTATCAATTGCTTTCTTTGCAATTTTTTGTATCTTCTTTGGTTCTAGGGATGCAAATTCACCGAGACATAAATAATAGGAATATTTGGCTTTGTCAAAATAATTATTTGAGGAAAATTTTGCAACACTTCAAAATGCAATATTGTAAGCCAATTTCTACCCCACTTTATATTAATTTCAAGTTATCCTCCAAGATGAGTCCTAGCAGTGAAGTTGAGAGGATGGAGATGTCTCGAGTACCGTATGCATCAGCAGTGGAGAGTTTAATGTTCGCTATGATTTGTACAAGACCAGATATTGCACATGAAGTGGGAGTAGTTAGTCAGTACATGGTGAATCATAGTAGAGAAAATGTTGTAAAAATGGTCCTGAGATATATTAAAGGGACCACGGATATTGCATTATATTATGGAGGAACATACTTTATTGTCAGAGGATATGTTGACTCAGATTATGCAAGTGATATTGAAAAAAGCAAATCCACCACTGGATATGTGTTTGTTCTTGCTAGTGGAGTTGTAAGCTGAGTTTCAAAACTGCAGTCAATTGTGGCTACGTCAACAACAAAAGCAGAATATGTAGCAACTACACAAGCTAGTAAAGAAGCGGTATGATTGAAAATGATAATGGAAGAACTCAGGCACAAACATGAAAAGATTTCTTTGCTTTGTGACAGTCAGAGTGCCTTGCATCTGGCAAGGAATCCAGCTTTCATTCAAAGACGAAGCACATTCGAGTTTAGTACCACTTCGTTCGTGAGAAAATGGAAGAAATGACTGTGGATATGCAGAAAGTTCATATCAAGGACAACCTAGCAGATTTTATGATAAATGCAGTCAATACTGACAAGTTTGTTTGGTGTCGATCCTCTAGTAGCCTGATGGAGACGTAAGCAACAGGGATGGCAAGGTAGAAAGAATGGTGTGAAGATTGATTGATCCTCAATCAAATCTTCAAGTGGGAGATTGTTGGAAAGTCAATAAAACGGTGGCCACCAAATAAGAAAAGAAAAAAAAAGGCCACCCACCTTTTGACAATTAAAAAGTTTATGTGTTGCACATGAGTTGTGCAGCACATAAATGAGAGAGAAAGGGGCAGAGACTCCTCTATAAATAGAGTCTCTGCCCAATGAATTTTGTATCTCAATTTGAGAGGAAAAATAGAGAGTTTGAGAGATAAAAATATTTGAGTGTGTTTCTCTTATTTTAAAAGAGAGAAATTAATTTGTTTTCTCCTCATAAAATAGAGAGATGTTGTGTTGTTGTAACTCCTATTATTTTATCATAGTGAAATTCTTCTATTCTTATCCGTGATTTTTACTCTAATTTGTTTGGGGGTTTTCCACGTAAAATCTATGTGTCCAAATCATATTTATTATTTTCTCAAATTATTAACTGCAATTTTGTTCTAATTCGGTGTCAAATTTCGCAATAAAAAAGATCATTAAAATTTAAATTTTTAACACTATAAAATAAACACTCTATTACTTCACCGGAATCCAATGATATTTTTGAACCCTAATTATTTTATTGTTGAATGATATTTCTTTCCACTTTCATCTATTAGTGTGAATTTTATCATTATTTTTGGTAAAGTGAATGAACACTTGCTGTTTTTGTGATTGTTATTGATTGGATGACCACTCAAGAGTTATGGCAAACAAATTGCAATCCCAGTAGGAAGGCATTTCTATATATCTCCTTTAGTTTATATATATATATATATATAACCAATAAAATAAAATAAAAATGTCGAAATAAACTAACATGATGTGAAAGTGAAAGAGCATAAAAGTAAAGAGAAAGCACATTTAAATTATTATCTCATTATTAATTATTAGATAGAAACTAAAAAGAATCCTAATTTAAAAAATTAAAAGAATTGAAATAAGCAAAAGCTAGGTGTAAGTACGAATATATACATTATTACTAAGATTCTATTATGTATTAATTAAGCTAAAACCAAAAAGTGTTATTTTTCATTTTTATTGTCTTTCTCTCAAAAAGATTGATATTTTTTTTTTAAATATTCCAAAAAGATTGACATATTTTTATTACTATTACTACTTTTTACTTCATTTTTCTATTTTACCTTATTGTGTTCAATGTATTGATTATATATAAGCTGTATTAACTTTTTTTTTTCTGCATTGAAAAGAATTGTTTTTTTTTTTAAAGAAAAAAATTAATTTTTTTTTAAACAAGTAAATATGATGTATTTTAACTATAAAAATTTAACTAATTAATGTCTTAATTTAATAATAGATAATAAAATCTCACTAATAATAAATCACTTAATTAGCTAATTGCTTTAAAAAAATTATAAAGTTTTTTATAAGTAAAAAATTATAAAACTTAAAAAAAAAAATTCAAGATGCTTTTTTTTTAACTGCATTGAAAAAAAAAAAAAAAAAAAAAAAAACTTTGGCCATATATAGGGGGCTACCTCACACGTACAAGATTATAGCTTCTCGAGAAATGTAAAACATTTCGTATTTTTTCTTGGACTTATTAATTTAGTAAAATAATAATACATGAAATAAAAAAAAATATTAATATTTTTTACTAAATTAAAAATAAAAAAAATCATATTAATTAAAATATTTTATCACTTAATAATTTAGTGTGCCTAAAATTTTTTGGCTTGTGATATGCATCTGCTTTTTTGCATGAAAGAAAACCAAATTGATTGTAGGAAAAGATACTTTTTTTTAAAGTAGTATTTTGGAATTGGATACCAATTGGACTAAAAGGAGAATATTTATAAAAATTTAAATTTAAATGTGTATAATTTATTTTTAATGAGAAGATAAGAAGAAAATTTAACAATATATATATTCTCTCCGTCCTAAATTGATAGTCTACTATTTTTTTTTTCATTCGTTTCAAAATTTAGTTCATTTTCTATTTTTAAATATTAGTTTTATAAAAAAATTTATATATTACTTTTGTTAATTATATTGACTAGCTGTGTAATTAATGTATATATATTGAACAAAATGTATAAAATTAATGTGTTATTATTAAGGTGTAAAGATTTTTTAAAAAAATTATATGATATTAACTAATTTTTTTAATATATATATATAAAAATAAAGTGTACTATTAATTTGGAAAGAAAATAATTTTTTTTTTTTTTTAAGGGAAATAGGGTGTATACAATAGTTAACTCCATATGATAATAACGAAAAAACAATAACTCATGTAAATGCTTTTTTTTTTTTTTTTTAATTTCGGGCTATGTTTTACGCATTGTACTAAATTCACATTTTTAATATAATCAAAGACAAAATTATTTACATTAAGATTAAGAAATTCATAAATATGAAAAAATTCTCTTTTATGATTTAGTCGTGATAATCGAACCCTATTGGTATATATTTATAAAGTGTGCTTATATATATACATATAAAGGGTCAGTTAGGGATTATGTTTAATAAAAGCGTTTTTCAACAAAAAGTTTTATATTTTTGTTAAATTATTTAAAAAAAAAGGTAAATTGATGTTTTTTCCATAAGTGAATTTAAAAATTTTTATAGTTGGTTACGGTTTTAAAATTTTTATAAACCAAAATTTTGATTTTAAAAAATAAAAATTCAATTAAACCGAACCAGACCGATAATTTAATAAAACTACATGGTCTTTAGATATGTACTCAGTATTATACATTAATAATTTCCTAGTTTTTTTTTAGACTATAGACTCTGCAAGTGCAACTACCCACGCATGGCTCTTCAAATTCTCTTTTTATTCTGTACAAATTGTAACAAATAACTCAACTTTTTAACCCTAATGTTTTTCATTACTTCATCTTTATAGTGGCTGTCTAATGAAATTTGAACTTTGATTTTCTTAGGTCTTTCATTTGTGATTCATGCAAGTGTTAATTGATTTTTTTTGATACTTTTTGTTGTGTATTTACTATTTACTAATATATATATTTTTTTCTTTGCTCTAGTTATTTCTACTTTGATTATAAACTGTTTTGTCGTAATTTATTATATTTAAATTATGTTTTTTTAATGTTAATTTAATATTTATTTTATATTTAATTGTGATATTTTTAATATATTTGTTAGTCTTGTTCAGCTTAGTAAATAAAATAAAGAAATAGAAAAATTTGAAGCAAAAGTGAACCATGCAATGAAGGAGTAGCTTACAAGTATAGAGTTATAATAAAAATATTGGGATCCACTTCTTTATAAAATAAAATAAAAAAAATAATTATTAAAAAAAACCTTTTGAAAAAAATAAAGAAGAAAAAAATAAAAAATTTAAAACGTGTTTTTTAAAAAGTAAAAGAAAATATATTATTATAATAGTGGGATCCACCATTTTATATAATTAAAAAAAAACTTTTGTAAACAGCAGGCGCAATTGAAGGCGCAAATTACACTTTCAATTGCGAGTCAAAAGTTTTTAATATATATATATAAATAGATAAAGGAGACAATAAGGGATAGATGAAGAAATAAGGAAGAGACGTGAGAGAGTTTTTAGTTTTTAAAAAGAGAAAAGTTTTATTTATTTATTTATTTATTTTCTTTCTTTAGTTTTGTGAGTGGAGAGTTATTTCTTTGCAGAGAAGGATTTTCGCATAGTTTTTCATAATAGGCTTTTTTCCTATTCCATTCTACTTCCAAATTCAAACACTTGTTATTTAGATTTTTATTTTCATCAGTCATTCTTCCAATAAAGATTGTAATTGGTTCTTAGGATATTTATTCTGTGCAAATATCAAGAGATTTGATTTAAGCACTTGATTAAATTATAAGTTTATTTCCTTATTATTTTTGTCTTTTAATTATTGGATTGATAAAATTAATTCAATGTATTATTTTGATATTAATGATATGAAAATTGTTCTTATTTTTCTCATGAACTAAATTAATCTTTGTCTGGGATTTTGTATGAAACTATCATGATATGAATATTGAATAAAAATTCCTTTTGATTATATTTATCTTTTCTTAATTGAATTGATTAATTGATTATAGACAAATGCTTAGCTACCATTTGTTTAATTTAGGTTATGAACGAAGGAATGAGAGTTGAAGTTTATATCCGGATCTCATTCTTTTAAGGTCTTAAAATGAATTAAAAATATAAGTTTTAAGATTAAGATTTGATTTTTAATATATAATTTAATAAATTGATTTATATGAATGCGATTACTAATAGATTGATTTTTATTATTATAATTATTAAAAACTGATTCTTTTAAATATAATCAATTGGATTTATTCATAAACATAAATGATTGATAAGCGGATTACAGACCCTAGACAATTTTTCATCTATTACATAAAAAATTTGCATTTAATCTGCATTTGTATTATTTAATTTCCTGTTTTAAAATTATTTCCTTTTAAAAATCAAATAAAAAAAATGTTTTTACATTTAAATTCACTTCAATTCGAAACAATTAAAATCCATTTGTAATTCCTTGAGAGAATACGACATTGAGTGTTTCCTATATACTACAATTGCCCTGTATACTAGCGGGTTGCTTTTGGACAGTATATTTTGAGGCGAACAAGTTTTTGGCGCAGTTGCCGGAGAATTGCAAAGCGAATTTATTTGTTTCATTGTCAATATTTTTATTTTTATTTTTGAGATTTTATGAACAGGAGAAGATCTCTGTTAGGAGATATTGTCCCTTTTATTGATAATATCCACAGGGTAAGTGAAGAAAGAAGAATATTAGACCCAATTGCTGAAGAAGTCGGACTAGAAAATCAGGAGGAAAACATGGCACAGGAAATGAGACGAATGAAAGAGTATGCTAGACCTATTATTGGCATAGTAACATCTTGCATCAGACTTGATGTTGCTGCCAGAAATTATGAACTGAAAAATATTTACTACAGCATGCTCCCATCATTCTATGGTGTGCATAATGAAGACCCCATGAATTTCATTCGGGATTTTTATTCTACCATCCAGACCTTTCCTTTACAAGGTCTTACTGAAGATCAGCTGCGGATGAGATGATTTCCATATACATTGAAAGATAGTGCGAAGTCATGGCTAATGACACTTACCCCTGACTCATTAATAACTTGGGGGGATGTGTACAATAAGTTCATGGGGAAGTTCTACTCTCACCAAAAGACAGCTGATCTGAGATCAAAAATT
>CATKHJ011117488.1:0-11569 GCA_949750685.1 Vernicia montana
ATTATACCTTACTGGGAGGCTTTAAAGAATTTGCCTCGCTGATAAAAGAGGACTTTATAAACTAGCGAAGCCCTCCACTTCCTGATAGAGGTCTTCGGATATCTTGCCTCATTAATCGAGGGCTTTATAATAATGTGCCTCATCAAATGAGGGCTTTAGATAATGTGCCTCGTCACTCGAGGGCTTAGATAATCATATGCATCACGTAAAGAACTTTAAATATTTACCTCGCTTAGAGGACTTATATAATAATCTGCCTCAACTATTGAGGACTAAGAAGTCTGACTCATCAGGAGGTCTTATATAATAATCTGCCTCAACTATTCTGACTCGCCAGGAGGTCTTATATAATAATATGCCTCAATTTATCAAGGACTTTATAACAATATGTCTCATCGGATGAGGGTTTCGAGAAATCCTATTTCGTCAATTGAGGATTTCAAAGATTTCTTTCACCGAAGGAGTTCTTCGGAGTCCATGGAGAGATGGTAATGAAGTGAAGCTCTTCGGGAGGTAAAGCTCTTTGGCATGAAGCTCTTCAATCTGGAGTCTTCTTTTAATCTTTTGATCCCTTGGATTGCTCTTTAACTGAGTCTTTTTCTTGGGCCTTAGGTGAAGCTCATTAGATTATTTGAGAGATCTACATTCTTAAGGGTCCAACACCCAAATTCTCTTCAGGCTCGATTTTTCTTCAAATGAACTGCTTCGCAACCAAAGGCTTAGATAAAGATAATAATAATAATATTTTGCTTCACTTGGAAGACTTGGAAATCTACCTCACTTAGAGGAAATCTACCTAGTCGAAAGAGGTCTTCAGATAAATCTCGCTTTATATGAGATCTTCAGATGAACTCACCGAAGGAGTTCCTCAGATGATCTGTTTTGTTAGCCGAAGACTTTAAAGATTTGCTTTGCCAAAGAAGGTCTTCGGATAGATTGCTTCATTAGCCGAAGACTTTAATAATAATAATATATGCCTCGTTGATCGAGGGCTTAGAAATCCACCTCCTTAGAGGTCTTTCATAATTTGTCTCACCATGAGGTCTTCGAGAAATCATGCCTCATCCATAGAGGGCTTAAATATTAATGAGCCTCGCTTGGAGGTCTTTGATAATTCGCCTCACCGACTGAGGTCTTTCAATAATTTGCCTCACTTAGAGGACTTTAGAAAACCTACCTCACGTAGAGGGCTTAGATAATCTGCCTCATTGACCGAGGACTTTGATAATATGCCTCACTGATCGAGGACTTATATAATATGTGAAGCCCCCCACTCCTTGATATAGGTCTTCGAATAATAAAGTGCCTCGCTCATGGGAGGACTTATAGATAATAATAATATGCCTAGTGTTTGCTAGGTCTTTGGTATTTTTTAGACTTTCGTCTGGACTCGCTAGTACTTAGATACCTTTTGGACTTTCATTTAGACTCATTTGGCTCTTTCCCTTACTTGTAGGGAGTTGCCTAGTTTGTCTGTTAAGCTAGTCTCAATAAGATATCTGCCTCACTATGAGGACTTTGGATATTTTTCCTTACTTGTGGGAGGACTCAGATAAATCACGCCTCGCTCATAAAGGACTTAAAAATTCACCCTCTTATCGAGGTCTTCATCTGATAACTTGCCTCGCTGACCGAGGACTTAGAGAAAACCAGCCTCGCTTATAGAGGACTTTAGATAATATGCCTCATCAGTGGAGGACTTATATAATCTACCCCACATGGGGGTCTTCAAGAAAACTTACCTCATCGATAGAGGACTTAAATAATAATGTGCCTCGTTGGATGAGGGCTTATGTAATAATAATGATGTGCCTCTCTCATAGGAGGACTTAAAGATAATAATTTACCTCT
This sequence comes from Vernicia montana, assembly GCA_949750685.1. Classification (NCBI taxonomy): domain Eukaryota; kingdom Viridiplantae; phylum Streptophyta; class Magnoliopsida; order Malpighiales; family Euphorbiaceae; genus Vernicia; species Vernicia montana. Next base: position 1,852 of record CATKHJ011117488.1, read on the forward strand.
CTCATGGGAAGACTTAGAGAATCTATCTCCTTAGAGGGCTTCATATAATATGCCTCACTAATCGAGGACTTTAAATAATTTGCCTCACTCATGGGAGGGCTTTGGCCTTACCTTAACAAGGTCTTAGGTGCATGAAGAAAGGTACGAGCTGAAGAGATCGATATAGAGGCAATTAGGTGCCTGAATAGAGACGTGAGCTAAGGAGCTCGATATGGAGGCAGTTGGGTGCCTGAGGAGCTCGATCATGAGGTAGTAGGGTGCCTAAATAGAGATGCGAGATGAAGAGCTCGATATGGAGGTAGTTGGGTGCCTGAATAAAGATGCGAACTGATGAGCTCGATCTGATATAGAGGCAGCTGGGTGCTTGAATAGATATGCGAGCTGAAGAGCTCGATCTAGAGGCAGCTGGGTGCCTGAATAGAGATGCAAGCTGAAGAGCTCGATCTAGAGGCAGTTGGGTGCTTGAATAGAGATGTAAGCTGAGGAGCTCGATTTAGAGGCAATTGGGTGCCTGAATAAATATGTGAGCTGAGTCTAGAGGCAGCTGGATGCCTAAATAGAGATGCGAGCTGAGGAGCTCGATCTGGAGGCAGTTGCATGCCTGAATAGAGATGCGAGCTAAGGAGCTTGATCTGGAGGCAGCTGGGTGCCTGAATAAAGATGCGAGCTGAGGAGCTCAATCTAGAGGCAACTGGGTGCCTGAATAGAGATGCGAGCTGAGGAGCTCGATTTGGAAGCAATTGGATGCCTAAATAGAGATGCGAGCTAAGAAGCTTGATATGGAGGGCTGGGTGCCTGAATAGATATGCGAGCTGAGAAGCTCGATCTATACGTAGCTAGGTGTCTGAATAGAGGTGCGAGATGAAGAGCTCGATCTGGAGGCAGCTGAGTGCCTGAATAGATATGCAAGCTGAGAAACTCAATATGGAGGCAATTGGGAGCCTAAATAGAGATGCGGGCAGCTGGGTACCTGAATAATGTTTAGAGGCAGCTGGGTGCTTGAATAGAGATGCGAGCTGAGAAGCTCATTCAAGAGGTAGCTGGGTGCCTGAATAGAGATGCGAGCTGAGGAGCTCAATATGGAGGCAGCTTGGTGCCTGAATAGAGATGCGAGCTGAAGAGCTCGATCTATAGGCAACTGGGTGCCTAAATAGATATGCGAGCTGAGGAGCTCGATATGGTGGCAATTGGGTGCCTGAATAGAGATGCGAGCTGAGGAGCTTAATCTAGAGGCAACTGGGTGTTTGAATAGATATGCGAGCTGAGGAGCTCGATATGGTGGCAATTGGGTACCTAAATAGAGATGCGAGCTGAAGAGCTCGATATGGAGGCAGCTGGGTGCCTGAATGATGATGCGAGCTGAGGATCTCGATCTCGATAAGGGTAGGACGTGCAAGCAAGAGAGAGAGAGGTCAGGAACTCCCTGAGGGCTATCTCGGTAAGGAGGCTCCGACGCTCAAGTTAAAAAGAGAGAGTAATGAGAGAATGTATTGAATGTATGAAAGTGATATGAAAGTTACCTTTATATAAAGGAGAATGGGGACCCCCTAAAGGCACGTGTCCTGCTAGCTTAAGCAAGTTACAAGCAGGTCACTTTTTAGTCGTATCAGAAGCCCCCCACTCCTTAGTCTGATCGAAACTATCAAAAAGCGGGCTATGAGAGTAGATACATCTTTTCATTGCTTGTGATTCATCTCTGCTATTTCCATTATGATTGCATCTGGGGAGCTTGACATGATAGCTGTTAGATGCTTGAATGAAGAGACGAGCACAGGAGCTCGGTATGAAGGCAATTGGATGCTTGAATGATGACGGGAGCTAGGGAGCTCGGTCTACAGGCAGCAGGGTGCCTGAATGATGATGCAAGCTAAAGAGCTCGATCTGAAGGCAGTATGGTGCCTGAATGATGATGCGAACTAAAAAGCTCGATCTGAAGGCAGCAGGGTGCCTTAATGGTGATGCAAGCTGAAAAGCTCGATCTAAAGGCAGCAGGGTGCCTAAATGATGATGCAAGCTGAGGAGGTCGATCTGTGCAGACTTCATTAGCTACTTCTTTTCCTCTCTTCGAAGAAGGAACAAATTATTGTTTCTTTTGTCTCATTTTACCTCTCTTGGAGGGTTTAAGTGCCTTACCTTGGTAAGGGCTTTCGTCTTGCCTTGACAAGGGCTTTTTCTTCACCTTGACGAAGATAATACCTCACCTTAATAAGGTCTTTTAGCCTAGCCTTGATGAGGGCTTTGGCCTTGCCTTGACAAAGGCTTTGTCTTCGCCTTGATGAAGATAATACCTCACCTTGATGAGGTCTTTGGTCTCTTCTTAACGAGGGCTTTGGCCTTGCTTTGACAAGGGCTTTGGTTTCGCCTTGATGAAGATAATACCTCACCTTGATGAGGTCTTTGGCCTCGTCTTGACAAGGGCTTTGGCTTCTCCTTGACGAAGATAATATCTCACATTGATGAGATCTTTGGCCTCGCCTTGACAAAGGCTTGTTGTCTCATGTTATTCGCGGATTGATCTTATCATCTGAAGACGTCTCTGAATGTCTGTAAATAACACATATAACAAACTTCTGCCTTATTTGACAGTTTGTTAGTGGCAATGATAATTTTTTTAACTTTTTCATGAAAAGTTATTCTGATTTTGAGGGACTTACTCCCCCACAAAAAGAATGGATTTGCTTGGAATCCATTTTAGAAAAATAACTTGCTTTCGATATAAATTTCGATTTTTAAGCAATAAATTTCTTGTAAAATGGCATTTGATATGCGCAATTAATCATGAATGTCATTCTCAGATATGACATAACATTTTATGCTGCATGATCATATTAGATAATTTATTCATGCTAAAATATGCATATTTGCATTTTATTTAAGCAATTAGTATTGCGAAATTAAATTCAAAGCATGAAAAATATTAAAAACATATTTGGAATATGGCGTGATCAACCTTAAAGATTGTTCGGAAGAATTTTCAGATCCATAGAGATGAATTTTGAACTGAAAAAGTAGTTTTTTCGCAGTCTGGATAATTGATTTGCGGCATTGCAACACGTGTTCGGGATGGATTTCGATGAACAGGCTTCAAATCTGCAATGTATAGGCGAAATGCAAATTTTTGGATTTTCGGAGGCTCACCGGCATGTGGCCTGCCGGTGATCGGAGAGTCACCGGCGACTTGTCAGAGTAAGCTTTTGAGGCAAGGCAGATACCACTGGACTCATTTTGGTGTGTAGAATCCAAAAATACACATCACTCGCCGTGAATCGCCTCTGTTTGGCCGGAAACGGCCTTGAAACTTTCATTGAACAATTTTTTGATCTCCCTCTCCGGTGAAGCTTTGGCTGCATGGTGGGTATGGAAATGAATCTTGGGAGGAGAGGAGCCCAGCCATGTAAAAATATCCGCCATTAGACTGTTGGTTTGGTGGAAAAATTGATCGGAAGCTCGCGGTGACCGCTGACTTTAGATGGGAGGTGCGGCTGTTTCCGGCGTCGGTTCGTAGTGGTCTTCTAGTGGAAGGTTGATTGGGAGCTGGGCTGTCATTTAGAGGTGGCGGTGACAACCGCCAATGGCCGAAGACAGGCGGATCGGTGATGACAGCCTGTTTTCTCTCTCCTCTCTCATATTTTCTCTCTCTTCGATTTTTTCTACTGCTTTTGCTTTTTTTTTTTTTTTTTTTATATGCTGGTGATATTTTTTGTGATTGATGATCCCAGATTTATTGGATCAATATTGATGATAACCAGAAAAATTTAAGATGACTGGAAAGGTTGAATCCGGCTAAAATATTGAGCTAGGAACACGGCTTTATTGTGTCATTCCCCACAATAAAGCCGTGTATATGAGAATCTAGTGAAGGGTATGACCTGCAAGCAAGAGAGAGAAAGGTCAAGAACTCCCCGAGGATTGTCCTGGCGAGGAGGCTCCGACGCTCAAGTTAGAGAGAGAATAGTGAGAAAATGTATTAAATGTATGAAAGTTATATGAAAGTTACCTTTATATAGGGGAAAATAAGGACCCCCCTACAGACACGTGTCTTGCTAGCTTAATCAGGTTACAAGCATGTCACTTTTTGGTCATATCAATTATGATGATTAATTTTTCTCTAATACCTCAATATTAAAGGAAGGACTACCCCTATTGTGTAGCCTACAATATTATTTCGGCTTATTGAGTCTCCCTAGTATTAAAAATATATATATATATTTACCAAACAATCAAATTGAAAGTTAAAATAATGACAAAATCTCATTCTTCTACTCTTAATTATGTAAATAAAAGTCATATTTGTCCATTATTATAGTAAAACCGTTTATAAATTAATCAATAACAGTCTGAAAATATTTTACATTTAAATTAATTATTGATCCACATCCTGTCCAAACCTGAAATAGATAGTTATTTTTAAATTTGTACCCATCTCAATCTGTTTATAAATATACAAATTTTATATAAACAAATGAAGTAGAACCAAATAATAAAAAATAGAGAGAAAGTAAAAAAAATGTATCATATGATTTGATATTTCTATACTTTGGAGTTTGTGATTTTTTTTTTTTTAACAAAATAGAATCTGTGATTTGCACCGTTAGTAATTTAGAATTCACAATCCTAATGCCGTTAATGTTTGCTGATGTGGTGCTTATGTGGCACTAATATCACCTAAATGTTACGTCAACACTGGTTAATGACGTTAAGATTGTGAACTTCAAATTGCTAACAATAAAAACCACATACCTCATTTTGTTAAAAAAAAATTTACATATCCTAAAGTGTAAAAGAATCAAATCACAAGATATTTTTTTTTTTTTACTTTCCCCTAAAAAATATATTATTTGTTGCCATCGTTAGACTTAAAGGCCTAAAATCACAGCCTTAGGCCCATAAATTCATCGAGGCCCGTTAATCTTTAAGAATCACCCTCAATAGTATTGGCAAATTAACTGGACCCCGCAAGACTCGACCTGAATGGAGCTGAAAATTCAACTATTGACCTGGTTTTGGGGCGAGTTACGAGTTATCCTGAAAATAAAATAGCAGGGGTTAGGGTAGGGTCGGTATTTGACCTCCTCGCCCCAATATAAATAAACTTATATATATATATATATATATATATATTACTTACACATGTATTAATATTTTTATACGTACAAAATATATACCATATATAAGCATATTTTTAGCTAAGCTAACCCTAATTCAAAAAACCTAAACACACACTCTCAATCTATTTATAATTTTGTATCCACCACCTCAGCACTTCCCTTCTCTCTCTCTCTCTCTATTTGTATCTCGCTAAATCGATCGGACTAACGCATGTTGAGAGCCATAGCAAGCCCGACATCGCAAGGTCTCCTTCTCCATCAACTTTTGGTCTTTGCAAGCCTAGATCAGTGTCGTTCTCATCTCACGTTTTCCACCACAATTCGCCACCAATCGAAGTACATACAAGCCGTCGCTCTTCTAGATCAGAGCTCTCATAGCCAAGTGATTCCCAATCTTTAAGCCATTTTCGATCTGCAATCACTGCGCCAAGCTCACCGCTGCAACTCGTTTCACAAGTCGCCAAGCCATTTCACAAGTTTCGCTACTAATGTTAGATCGTGATCTACTAGTGTTGGCTTTAACGACGATTGTCAGGGGCTGGAGCAGTAGGGATCGGAGGCGAGGACGAACGATGGTGACGCTGGGTTGCTAATCGGCAGTAGCAGCAGCAAGAGCTTAGGTTTTTGTTTTTTATTTTTTTATCTTCTGAAATGAATTTTTCTTTTTTAATTTCTTTTTTTAGTATTTTATTTTCTAATTTTTAGGTTTTAGTTTTTGATATTTATTCCTTTGATTTGCACAAGTCTATTTCTTTTGCTGTTGCAATTTTTGTTTGCTGCCAAGTGTTGATTGCTTATGAAGAATTGAAGAAGTGATTGTAGAACTTTTTTTTATGAACTGTTTTATATAACTTTTTTATGAACTGTTAACTATGTATCAAGTTCTTATGAACTATCAAGTTTATTTTGCTGTGTTATTGGATTTTCTGTTTTTTTTTTAATGAATATTTGGTATTGTTATTATTATTATATATTCATATAATATTAATTCTGCATTTCTTTGTTTTTGTTGATATATGTATACAAGTCTGCTTGGATAACAAATGAATTATTAATTGAATTGAAATTGTAATTTGCTTGGATAACAAATGAACTATTTATTGAATTGAAATTGTAATGAGGTGGAGTGGGGATTTAATTTTTTTTATTGGGGCAGAGATGGAGAATAAATTTTTTACCCTAATGAGGTATGGAGCGAAGTCAATGTAACATATATGAGAGACGGGGCGGGGACGAGATGGCTATCCCTACCTCCGATCCGCCCATTGCCATTCGTAGACAACAATGGGTCCAACTTCAACATATCTATTGCCCATACTTTTGGTCCCTTAAGGGTTAAAAATAAAACTGAACGATAAAAATTGATAAAATTAGATCAATTTTTATGGGATGGGTTTGCAACGGTATCCAACTTCAACATACTCTTGCCCAACTCTTTGTAAATTTTATTTTTTTTCCTTTTCAATTTTTTTTAATTAGATCAAACAGGTAGATTTAATATAGTATGCGAAAACTTACTTGTAATATCATTTTATGTTAAAAAATTAAAATAATATTAAATAAATTTATTTAAAATTTGATTATAAAAATATTATATGCATTTATGGATAATAACATAATATTTATATAGTATAAAATATATAATCAATAATTATATGTAGGATGGGATTGGAACGGTATTGCATTACCGTGAGAGTAATTGCCAACATCTATGAAACAAACTTTGCAACTTAGTGAACAGTGAGGAAGAATAATAAGGAAATTAATATGAAGAGTTTTCTTAATTAATCAACTAAGCTATTACATATGTATCTCTAAATAAAATACATAATATGGAATAATTACACAAATGATATCAGGGTATGTTTGTATAAGTAATTATTTGAAATTATTATGGATTTGAATTTAAATTTTAAAAAATTATCAAAATACCCCTAAAATCACAATATATATATCACCAAGTTATACTTAAAATGATAAAAAGACTTACAGAACTCATATTTACGATTAATATTATCAAAAACAATATTGTACTAAATTTGTAAATATTTATCTTTAACACCTATTCCATTGAATTTATAAAAAATTAGGTTAAAATCAAATCTCAAAAACCTAATTTTATATTAATATTTAGTTTTTTTATCTTAATGGTTTTATAATTATAATAATTAAATTTACTCCTATATCTCAAAATTTTCCAAATTAAAGTGTATGTATACATATTTACTTTGTTTTTTATTTTTTTATTTTATAATAAGAGTAAATATTATTAAGAAATTAAAAAGGAGAAAAACATAATATTGAGGAGCAAACTATCCAAACCAATAGACTTTCACATTTATATCCGAAAAATACTAAGCAACTCAATATTATGTGAAAATAAGTGTTTAAAATACTTTATAAGCTAGTAAGTTATTTTTACCTTACGATTACAGAAGGTGAATATAGCATGAATACATAATAAATTGGTTGCAATACACAATTTTCAATTTTGATCATTCATAAATTATTTTTCAAAAGATTTTTACCATAGAAACTCATGCAAATATTGATTAAAGAAAAATTCCAAATAGATAGTGATACAGTGACGTAATAAGTGAAACAAATAAAAAAAAATATTTTATTTTAAAACTAGGAAGGCATCCGTGCATTGCCGCGGGTTAATTATCATGCCCCGTCCTTGGTACTCTTCTTAAATTAGCTCGTCAAAGAGCTCTGAGGTTGAAAACTTATCTAATTAACCTGATTCTTCTTTTTCTTTTTCTTTATCTTTATTTTTTTCTTCAAAGACAAAGAGAGAGAGTCCACCATAAATCAATATTTTAAACAAAATTGTTTAAGAAATTTAAACTTATTTTAAACAAATTTTTTCCAGAAATTTAAACTTCAGAAAACAAATAATATATATTTCATATTATATTATTTTAAAAAAAAATAGAAAAGCAAATGAAAATGAAAATATGAATCAAACTTACCAAATTTAGAGAAGGAGACTTGTAAGTAGCTCGAGCAGTAGCAACAAGGATGGAAACCAAAAACAACCCACAAAGATAACTCTAATAAAAAATAAAAATAAAAAATCCAAAGAGAAAATATCCAAATTCTAAAAAGTGAAATTCACCATTATTATAAAAATATACCAACCATTACCATTACCATTACCGTCACACAAAGATAACTTTTAAAAAAAAAAAATACTAAAAAAAAAAATTTTTAAAAAATCAAAAATCAAATCCACCAGCATGATCATACCCAACATAATAAGCTGCAACATCTAACACCATATCTCCTCCTCCAATAAAACTTGACAATATATTTCTCACCAAAATCTTACCTTTTCCTAGCATTGGTGGTCGTGAGTATCCTACCTAAACTGATCAGTACCTATAACCTGGCAGAGGATATGGTGGTGGACATCCAGAATATGGTGGTGAGCTCCTCCACGTTCACTGGCCTGGTTCGTTCGGTGGTGGCTGGAGAACTCCGAATAAGGGATGGGATTCGGTCTAAGGTAATTTGGTGTTGTCGATCATAGAGCAGGAAAGCGATGACAACAACAGTGGTAAAGAGCCAGCCAAAGGTGGATTCATGGTGACGACGTGTGGGCTAGAGATCTTGACTCAATTCACGACAAGTGAAATGAAATTTAAAGAGAGAAAAAGAGGAATATGGTTTGTGTAATATCTCGAATATTCATGTATGGACTTCTCATTAAGTATATAAATGAATTTCTGTGAGGTCTCGTCCGAACGCCTCTCTCCTCGCTCGGAGAAAAAAATGAATTGCCTTAAGGAAAGGCGAGAGCGATTTTTAAAGGAGGTTAAGGAACGAGTTTTGGTGCTCACGATTGGAAGCGGCTATCGCCTCGGAAAATTGATTTTTGATTTTTTGAAAATGATTCGGGAGTCGCCATCCTAATTTATTTTTAAATGGAAAAATTAAGGGAAAAACCTATTTTTTACTCCAATTTATTAATCTTAGATTAATTTACCCGAGGATAAAATCACTAATCTTTGAACCAAGTTTGGCCTCGGGGACTAGGTTTTTAGTTTTGAATAATCTCGATTTGGCATTTAAATTTAAATTGACTTTTGAAAAATAATTTTCATGGATGACGAATATTGATGACAATTTATAATGCATGAGTATGGCATATTTATGAGACAGATGAAAAAAATAAAGAGCAAGTATTTAAAGAGCGAGTATTTAAACATCCACAAGTAAATGAGAGTATTTCTTCTAATCCTTATGGGTATTAGGGAAATCACAAAATCGCTCATTTACTCCAAAAATAATTAACTAAATAACATTAATTACAATTTACATGGAAATCATAAATTGACATTTACATGAAAAATAAATGAGGGAGGGGTTTGGTTGGGATTTGGATTTGAAATTTGAAATTAGATTTCAAGTTTGCCTACGTACCCCATTGAATGAGGATCAAAACTCGCGTAGTTCGTTCCACTATGAGGTGGAGGGATTTAAAAATGGTCAGATTTGATTGGTTTAGTTTGATTTGAGGTTTGATTGAGGGTAAAAGATTATATCTTCTTTTTGGTTGATTTGAGTGGTGGAAAAGTGGTTTTACTGAAGCGGAGTTCTGTTTC
>CATKHJ011117590.1:0-21707 GCA_949750685.1 Vernicia montana
AAATAATAAATAAATTTTATTTTATTAAAATAATATAATATTTTTATGTATAATTTTTAATTCTATTTTGAATTAATTATATATTTTTAATATTAAATTGCAAAATATTGAAGTATTGATAGAATAAAATTGAAAAAATAATTTGTCAAAATTAATAATCTTTTCTAATTTTAATTTTAATTTTTTCTGTTTTAAAAAATTGGAGAAAAAAATTTTAAGAACCGAAAACCAAATCGAACAGAACTGATTTTTTTAGTTTGGTTCGATTCGATTTTACATGTTACTCGGTCGGTTCAATTTTTTATAGTGAAAATTCCAGTTTAGTTTGATTTGGTTTGATTTAAAAATCGAACCGACCGGTGCTCACCCCTACATGGAAGAGGAGGTGATTCTGTTAGAAGGTAGGCACAAGTCTAAAACGAATTGCAACTATGATCTCTGTTTGGTGGGACGGTTCTTAACGAATTGACCTATCAATTTTGCTGCCATGAAAGATCGAATGGCAAGTTTATGGCATCCAAGCAGAGGGATTTGCATCAAAGAGTTGCCTTTAGGGATTTATCTATTTAAATTTTTTCATGAAGTGGACCTAAAACGTGTTCTAGAAGGAGGCCTCTGGTCTTTTGATACCCATATACTTATTCTTCATGCTCTGAAAAAGGGTGAATCTCCAAGTTATGTTCCCCTGTTCTTTGTGGATTTTTAAGTCCAAATCTACGGTCTTCCAGTAGGGTACATGTCGATGCAAGGTTGGGAAACAACTTGGTAACTTTATTGGGGAATTTCTAGAGTATGATGATTCTAGTAATTATGGTCTTTGGAGGTTGTATATAAGGATTACAGTAAGGATAGACGTCAGGCAGCCATTGAAGCGATGGAAGAAAGTTTGCAAAGCTAATGGTGACTGGAACATGGTGAAATTTAAATATGAAAGGCTTTATATCTTTTGTGTTGTTTATGGTCTTCTTGGCCACACATAACGTTTTTATGAGCAACACTTCCTCAAACCAATTGCTAAGATCACCAAGGAATGGGGAAATTGGTTAAAAGTTGCGACGAGAAGGAACTCTGAGGGGGGAAGGGGTCTTTGGCTGCGGAACAAAGCTGAGGACGCTGAAACTCCAGAGATTGGCAAGGTGGTTCCAGTGGCTATAGTAGTGGGATTGGGTTTACCTTATCCTAATAGGACTAGTATAAAGAGCGTGAATCGCGGGATTCATGCTGGAAGTTTGTTAAAATTTATTTATGGGAAGGAGAAGAATAAGGATGGGTTAGGTGGGTCTAGTAATACTGGAAAGTTGGATATTATAGTTTATAATAATGGGCTGGCTAATGAAGGTTTGGGCCTAGAAGATAGTGACCCATTTATTTTAGAAGACAGGAATCACAGGAGAAATAGGGTGGGAATAAAAGATCCAACTAATAATATGGTTGTAGACAACTCTCAAGCAGTTTATAAAGTGTCTCATGCTAATAACGTTGTGCTCTCAGGGGGTGGTGTTTCTGCATACTCTAATTCAACATCTTCTTTTACCAATAATGACTCGATGAGACTTGAAGAGTAGGCTCGCCGGCAAGCATGAGTTGCCTCAGTTGAAATTGCCGAGGTTTGGGAAATTCTCGTGAAGTTCAAAGTTTATGTGGAATTCCCAAAGTTTATTTTTCTTATGGAAACTTTGGTTCATGAGGTAAAAATTGAGGAGATTCGCATCAAGATAGGTTTCTCTAAGAAGTTTGTAGTTGATAAAGTAGGGAGAGGATGTGGTTTAGCGTTGTTATGGAGTTCATCAATTGATTGTACAGTGGTGGGTTACTCTTCTAATTTTATAGATGTTGTGGTTAAAAAGGAAGTGAGAAGTGATTGGAGGATTACTGGCTTTTACGAGTATCCAGAGTGTAGTATGAGGGTTGTTTCTTAGAATTTACTTCAGTCACTTGCAAATATGTCTTCCTTGCCTTGGTATTGTTTGGGTGATTTTAACGACTTGTTAAGTCCATATGATAAGAAGGGAAGGGTAAAGCATCCCAATTGGTTGTTTTGTGGGTTCAAGGAAGCTATTATTGATTGTTCTTTATCTAACCTAGAAATGAGTGGTTTTCAGTTTACTTGGGAAAGAGGGATGGGTACAACGAATTGGGTGCAGGAGAAACTAGATAGAGCTTTTGCAACCTCTAATTGGTTTAACTTATTTCCAAAATATAAACTGACAAATTTAGTTTCTTTCTATGCTGATCATTCACCTATTTTTCTCCAAACTGAGTTTTCAATTTCTCATGGAAGAGTTCAGTCTTTTAAGTTCGAGAATATATGGCTTAAGAAAGTGGGGTTCTCGAACTGTGTTATTAATTGGTGGAGAAGCTCTAGCGATAAAAAGCTCTTAGAGCGGCTGCAAGATTGCTCAGTTTCGATGGCCGAATAAGGGCGTGCTTACTATACTCAATTTAGGCAAAAAATAAAGCAATGTCAAAGTAGATTGGAAGGTTTGAGGCCAAGGTCTGATCCTTCGTCAGTTAGCAATTTCTTGTATGAGAAGCAATTGTTAGCAACGTTGCTTGAGCAGGAAGAAGGGTACTGGAAACAACGGGCTAAGAAGTTTTGGTTGTAGGGTGGTGATGCGAACACGCGGTTTTTTCATACAATAACTTCAATGTGGAAAAAGACCAACAAAATTAGTAAATTAATGGATGATGCTGGGAGGTGGATAGAGGATGAGAATGGGTTGCAAGATATGGCCAAGTTTTATTTTGAGAATTTATTTTCCAATAGTAATGATTGAAATTCTGGCATTGTTAGTTTTGTCTCTAACAAAGTAGCAGAGGATGATAATAGATGTCTCACTGCTCCTTTTCGATTTGAAGAATTTTCTTTGGCTATTAAACAAATGCATTTGGATAAATCTTCGAGTCCTGATGGGTTGAATCTAGGTTTTTTTTAGCATTTTTTGCCAAAGATGGGTAATGAGAAGTTTGTAGTAATTGGCTATCTCAGGCTAAATTTCCAAATGGGCTGAATAATATTAATATTGTTCTCATTCTTAAATGTGAATCACCATCATCAATGAAGGATCTTAGACCTATAGCTCTCTGTAATGTTCTCTATAAAATCATTGCAAAGGTTTTGGCTAATAGACTAAAGGGTATTCTCCGTCATATAATTTTTGAAAGCTAATTTGCTTTTGTTCCTGGGCGTTATATTTGTGATAATGTGATGGTAGCTTTTGAGTTATTGCATTTCATGAAGAGAAAGTCAAAGGGTAATGTAGGCGGAGTGGCTTTGAAGTTAGATATCAGTAAGGCTTATGATCGTGTGGATTGGAACTTTCTTGAAACAAGGATGGTCAATATGGGCTTTGATGATAAATGGATAAAATGGATCATGTTGTGTGTGAAAACAGTGGAGTATAATATTCTTGTTAATGGGGTAGAGGTGGGTCCTATTGTGCCTAAGAGAGGTTTGCGTCAAAGAGATCTCATTTTGCCTTATTTGTTTATTATATGTGCTGAAGGTATTTCAGCTTTAATCTCAAAAGCTTAGGAGAGAGGTGATATTCATGGTATGTAGAGGAGCTCCTAGTGTAATGCATTTATTTTTTGTTGATGACAATTTTTATTTTTTAAAGCTACAACTAAGGAATGCTTGGTGATTCAACAAATTCTACAGACTTATAAAAGTATTTCTGGGTAGGTTGTTAATTTTTCCAAGTCTAGTATTATGTTTAGTTCTAATGTTAGAGTGGATAAGCAACAAGAAATTTTTCAGATATTGGGGGTTTCTAATTCTTTGAATACAAGTCGTTATTTGGGCTTACCCTATTTGATTGGAAGGTCTAAGAGGGTTGTATTTAATTTTCTTAAAGACAGGCTTTTGAAGAGAATTCAAGGTTAGGGTAACAAGTTGTTGTCAAGAATAGGAAAAGCTACTTTGATCAAAACTGTTGCTCAAGCTATTCCCATTTATTGCATGAGTATTTTTGTTATTCCTGTTTCTATTTGTGATGAGCTTCAACGTATGATGAATTCATTTTGGTAGGGTATAGGTGGTGGAGGAAGGAGGGGTATTCATTAGTTAAATTGGTCTAAACTTTGTAAACGAAAGGATAAAGGAGGAATGGATTTCAGAGATCTTTAAGCGTTTAATTATGCGTTGTTAGGTAAGCAAGGTTGGCAGTTGGTGGCTAAGCCTCACACATTAGTAGCTAGAACTTTCAAAGCAAAATATTTTCCTAGAACTAGCTTTTTATCTTTCAATCTTGGTACTTTGGAAAAAAAAAAAAAATCTTTCAATCTTGGTAAGAATCCAAGCTTCATTTGAAGGAGTGTGCAGAGTGCTAAAGGGGTAGTTGTTCTTGGTAGTAGATGGAAAGTGGGTGATGATATGAACCTTAGTTAAAAAACAAAGCTTCTTTGCACGTAGAATCTTCTGTTATTGAGGGCATGGAGGACCTAGTGGTGGTAGATTTAATTGATCCTGTGAATATGGTTTGGATTGATACTTTTGTTCATTCTTTATTTATACCATTTAATGCAACTGCTATTTGTGGCACTATTTTATCTAAACAGATAAAGGAGGATAAGCTTATATGGCATCATACCAAGAATGGTTTCTATTCTGTAAAACTAGGGTATCATTTATTGATGGACTTTATGAAAGATAAAATGGCTCCTATAGGTCATAATGGTTGGCAAAAATTATGGAAATTAAATATTCCTCCAAAGATTCAGGTGTTTGTTTGGAAAATTTGCAATAATTGTTTGCCTAAAAATATCACATTAAGTACCAGGCAGGTCCAGGCTCCTTTGCTATGCCATTTGTGTGGTAACAATATTGAGCAACTGTGGCATTTGTTTGTTGGGTGTCCTTATGCTATTCAGTGTTGGCAGGAAGCAAATTCGGCTTCTCCTCAAGTAAATTTAGATAGTTTTCAGGATTGGTTGCTCTCGGCTTTAAGTAGTTTTGTTGCACCATTAATGTGCAAAATCATGGTAATTTTATGGGTGATTTGGAGTCAACGAAATTCAAATCTTTGGGATAAAAAGTTATGTAATCCTGCTGTGGCAGTAAGGAACGGGTTGAGATTCTACATGGATTGGGCTGCAATGAGGAAGATGACAAGCAATTTGCCTTCACCTATTGATCATAATCAAATGGTGCACTAAAAGTGTCCAAGGCAAGGAAGGATAAAGTGTAATATAGATGCAACCATTTTCTCTCAATCTAAAGAAATTGGAGTGGGCATGTTATTGCGAGATGATGAATGTCAGTTCTTGGCTTGTAATTCTATGAAATTCCCATTCATTTGTTCACCAAAGGAGGCATAAACAGTAAGTTTAAGAGAAGTTATTCAGTGGGTGCTTAGCTTGCAATTTCCTCGGATAGATTTTGAATTGGATGCAAAAACAGTGGTAGATGCTTACTATTCAAGGGTAGATGATTGGTCTGAGTTTAGTAGTATAATTTGTGATTGTGTATCTTTAAGCAAAGATAGAAATTTCTCTTGTTTTTTTATAAAGAGACAAAGTAATATGTCAGGTGGGATATAAGTGATTCTCTACTCTTTTCTCTCCCTTCTCTCTAAACTCTTTGTACCCGTGTTAGAGTATTGGCTGGGAAGCCCTTCCGGTGGCTCCGGCCACCGGAGGGAAAACCCTTTTTCTTATATATTTACAGTTTCTCTGTGTTTAGCTTTTTCTTATTTAGATTTTCTAATAAATTGGCTAAGGTGGAATCCTTTTTGTCTCTCGTACATCGGGCTTCACTATTTTGTTCTGTGTGTTCTGATCTGTTCCGGTGGTAGATCCTCTGCCATGGCGAAACTTGGCCAAGTCTACCCTTCCCATTGTCTCTATCCTTTGCGATTTCTATACTTGGATGATCGGTGGTGGGAAGAAGATCAGATCTTAGCAACTAGAGATGGAGTTTCATGCTTTAAAGGTATTCTTAATCCTTTAAACTCTTTTGCCATGAAAGGAAGTTCTCTGTTTTTCAGACGACGGCAGATCTGCTTGTTGAGCTTGGATCTATTTTCACCTTGACCATTCAATAAACCTTTAGATATGAGGTGGGCTAGTATTTCGCTCTAGCGGTACAATATTTGTTGGGTTGGTCCAGCTACAACCATGTTCTCCATGGAGTTTCTCTCTTCCCTTCGGTCATCGGCAGCGATGGTCATCCGGCTAGAGGGTATTGGTCATGAGAGGGTGGAACAGGGGTTGTATGGGAACTTTACTGTGTTATTAGGCTTCAAGCCCATTGTTATAACCCCTCTATTGGGTAAGTTTATTCTGGATAATAAGTCCAGGTTCTATCTTCCTAGCTAGACTTCAACAATTGAAATTTTTTTTTGTATTATCTTGAGCTGTATGCCCCTTTAATGAAATTTATATTATCTTTGGAAAAAAAAAAAAAGGTAATATGTCAGTACATAATCTTACTAGGAGGGCATGTTTTTATCCTTATCCCTATGTTTCTTTCCATCCTCCCCAGTTTTGATGTTTGATTGAATTCATAATTAATAATAGTGCTTGTTTTGGTTAAAAAAAAAATTATATGCAAAAAAATCGTGGACTTGTTATAGTGCGCTCCCAACAAATTGGGTGAGTGTTGAGAAAATTTTAAGTGAACCTAATCCACCACGTCAGATTATGAACTGTCCAATCATGATCTTTCATGTTAAACAGTAACTATCCCATAAAGTGAATATGGAATATGAAAATTAACTACCTGAATTATGGGGGGTGTATTGTAATTAACACGTCTACGTGTTAGATTATCATTGGTAGTTCATAATCTGACGTGGTGAACCTAGTTCACCTGAGAATTCCTCGTGTGTGTTCTAATTTGATCTATGCTTGCAAAAAAAGAATAAAAAAAATCTGCATAATTGGTCTGTGTCACTGTGTTGGCTAATAAGATTAGGACTTTATGGCCTTGTAGGTCAGGTTTTTAGTTTCTTTGAGTTTTAAACTCTTTATTTTTTTATTTATTGGAGGTAAAATGGACCGAAATAATATTATAAGCTACACAATATGATATTTCTTTTAATATTTTTCACCAAATTTTTTATGATTTGAAAGATTTAAACCACTTTTCATATTCTCTTAAAAATGATGAGAAAATCAAACAGATCACACATGATTGGCTTTAAACTCTTTGTTTAAAATAATATCATATAAAAAATGTATTTTTTCTATAAATTAATTTATAAAAATCTAGTTTACACTTAGAATTCTTTTATATAAATTTATAATTAAATATATATTTTTTTTTAATAATGAAGGAGAATATAATATCATTGAGATTCAAATAATGACTTTTACTCTTAGAATACTCTCACACCTTACCGCTATAATTGAATAATAAAATTTAACATCATGTAGTTATATGTTTATAATCTTAAATTTATTCTTCAAAAAAATATATATATTAAAAGTAAATAATGAAACTGTGTTTGAAATTAAGCCCAACCCAAACAGAATAGTTCAATTTGCAGAAGAGCCGGGTATGAATCTTTCAAAACCAATCAAGAAGCTGTTAAACGTTGATCTTCTTCTTCCCTGAAAAGAGCGCTTAACCATGGATTCCTAAGCATTTCCCCCTCCACTCTGAAATTGAATCATGAAACTGCTCAGAAAATCAGTTCCTCGCCATCTCCTTAATAAATCGAACCCCGACTCATCATCTCTCAAACACTTCACTCTCACTCTTCATCTTCATCCACAACCACCTTCACCTGATGATCCCTTCATTAATTCATCCAATACCCTTAATGCCAATTCATCAAAACAATTGAAACCCACTTTGAATAACTTGTTTTCTAATCCTAAAACTGGGTCATTTTTAAATTCGAGTAAAGTTTCAAGCTTTGGCATTGGTAATGAACCCATCTTCAGTAACCACTTGTCCAAGTTATCAAAACAACCGAAAACCATTTTCAAAAACTCATTCTGTGATCGAATCCGATGCCATTTCATTCAAAGAAGATTTTTTTCAAATGAAAATCCAAACCCACAAACTGGGGTGCCAATGGTTTCTTCCACCGTTAGTTCACCTGTTGAAAGCTCAGAACCAATTGATGCAGGCTCTTCGATTCGAAAACCTATCAGTTTGTGGCCTGGGATGTACCATTCACCAGTAACAAATGCTTTATGGGAAGCAAGATCAAGCATATTTGAGAAACCTGCTGATTCATCCCTTGATGGCAGTGCACAGAGTGAATTGGTAACAAAAACCCCGTCAAAGAGCAGGACTAGTATTCTTTATAACTTTTCTTCTGATTATGTACTCAGAGAGCAGTATAGGAACCCTTGGAATGAGGTTAGGATGGGCAAATTGGTTGAAGATCTTGATGCTCTTGCTGGAACCATTTCCTACAAGGTATGAATGCTTCGGAGAAGTTGTGTTTCTTGGTGTATTGCTATGATCTCTCAGTGGATTGGGTTCTAATTAGTTCTGTATTGCTATCATTATTTGTTTGAAATGATAATAATGTTTTCTCTACATTTGGTTGATTGGTATTGTTTGGATGCTAAAGTCCTCAATCCTAGTCTCATTATTTATATTCTTCAAAATGCGAAGGGTTTAAAGTATTTTGAATTGGAGTTTGCTGGATTGATTTGCTAATATTAGTGATTAACTATGTTTTTTGAGTATCCTCAAAGCAGCTAGGACTAAATTGAATTTTCATTGTGTATTTTCTATTAAATTTTCCTATTTAACAATTACATAATATTTACAGATGCAGCTCTGTACAATGTTATTACACTAAACTACCATTGTCTAGATTTTCGTTTCTTTTTATTTTTTGGGTGCTTTATCATTATTTTGATGAGAAGTTCACTTGTTGACCAGCACTGCTGCAATGAGGATGGCATAACAAAGCCTATTTTATTGGTCACTGCTTCTGTTGACAGGATAGTTCTGAAAAAACCAATCCGTGTTGATACGGATTTGAAAATAGCTGGTGCTGTTACATGGGTTGGGCGGTCATCTATGGAGATTCAATTGGAGGTTACTCAGTCAGCAGAAGGTATTCGGTGAATGATGGGTCTGTTGTTTTCTTTTACAAGCTAGACTCTGATTAGATCAAAGATTTTTGTTAGTGTTTGTTTGATCATCTCTAATATCTCACTTTTCGGTTTATTTTGTACATATGTGTGTTCCTCCCCCTTAGTTAAGGCCATTGTTTAGGTTTGAATCAGTTAACAATCCTTGTGTAATATATATAATATCGAGGGGTTTGA
Organism: Vernicia montana; assembly: GCA_949750685.1. Lineage (NCBI taxonomy): Eukaryota > Viridiplantae > Streptophyta > Magnoliopsida > Malpighiales > Euphorbiaceae > Vernicia > Vernicia montana. Next base: position 9,241 of record CATKHJ011117590.1, read on the forward strand.
GAAAGTTGCCTACAAAACTGAGTGTGTCCATTTTGTAGATGACTGTTGACAGGGGAAATAACTAATGTTCATTTCTGTTGGTTATTGAAGTCATGGCATTGAAGTCCAAGATATATGTTTTATTGTAATACAACAATAATAGGAAAGCATATACCAGAAGTCCAATTAGAGCTGTAACTAAGTGTTGCTTTTTAGTATAAAATATGTTAAAGTTCACATTATTTACTGTCACTATAAGACAGTTATGGATTAGTATAAAAAATAGTGTTTGAGTTTGTCATTTTTAAGTGAGTTGATAACGGAAAAACAAAAAAAATTTGTGGGTAAATTGTAAAGGTCGTGAGAATTATAGGACCTAGATGTGTTAAAAATTCATTTTGAATTAAACTTTCATGCGCTAGGATTAAACTCTTCTTTTTTCAGTGCTTGTATGTAAACATTGCAACTTTGAAGGGTAATTGTTTTCATTCTTGTAAAAATGAACCAATTGCATGAATTCAAATTTAAGTCAGAGATGTATGGTTTATGCTATTTGATTATGCTCATGTTGGCCTTCTTTAATCCTTGTGATTGCTTTTGCTAATAGTTTTATTATTTATGTTTTTAATAGTTTTAACAGAAATCTTGTTCTTTGGTTTGAAAAACTTCTGCTCTATTCAGGTTTTGTTTTATCCCACAACTCTTAGGTTGCAAAAGCAGCTTGCCTATTTTCTTTAGATTTTGGTGGTTTCATATTTTCCACACAGAAGATACTCTTCCAACCTCTTATGTGAAAGCATTAGATCATGTGGCTTGTATATCCTAATATATTCTCAGAAATCATTACCTTCCAATGAAGCACAATGTTGGAAGCAGTTGCTGTTGATTTACTATTTGAAATTGTTTTGATACTACCACAAGAATTCTCTCTCCATTGCTATTCATCTTTTGCATAGACTCATTCCCTGTGACTCTAGAATTTTAATGAAAAAGAAGGTTAAACATTCTGGAGCTTCTGTACTTTTGTGATTTCTTGATATGTTGAATGACTATTCCTCAATAAAACAGCCTTAATCAAAGTGGCATTTTCTTACTATCACATTCTGGAGCTTCTGTACTTTTGTGTTTTCTATTCTCTTTAGCAATTTTTTTTAGTAAGGAAACTTGCCTTGCAGGGACCTCCAATCCATCAGACTCACTCGCTCTTACAGCAAATTTCACATTTGTGGCTCGTGACTCCAAGACAGGAAAGTCAGCTCCGGTTAACCAGATCTCACCTGAAACTGAACGAGAAAAATTGCTTTGGGAAGAAGCAGAAGAAAGAAACAAAACAAGGAAAAAGAACAAAGAAGAAAATAAAAAAGATACTGAGAATAGAGACATGGAAAGGCGATTGCTAGCTGAAGGGCGGGTGTTCTGTGACATGCCAGCATTGGCAGACAGAGATAGCATTCTTATAAAGGATACTTGCCATCAGAACTCCTTGATCTGTCAACCACAGCAAAGGAACATTCATGGTCGCATCTTTGGAGGATTTCTGATGCGCAAAGCATTTGAGCTGGCCTTTTCAACTGCTTATGCATTTGCTGGTGCAGCACCACGCTTTGTTGAAGTTGATCATGTTGATTTTGTAAAACCTGTAAGCTGCAACCCTTGTGCTAACTAATTTTCACACAATTTGCAAGAACTGCTTTAAATGGCATGTAGAGCAAAAGTCTTAGAACTCAATACCTCATGGATCCTTCCGAGTTTCGAGTGCATCTTTAGTCAGCATCTTGCAGTGCTCTTTTTCAGCTAGGGAGATGCTATTACATGAATAACAGTGGTTGCTTTTATGGTGAATGCATAAATGACGCAGAACGAAGCTAGATGTTTTACTTCTTTTACATAATGATACAGACAAAGCTCATATTTATTTTACTGATGCAGGTGGATGTTGGAAATTTTCTTCGCTTGAAGTCTTGTGTTTTGTACACAGAGCTTGAGGACTCCAGTAAGCCTCTGATAAATGTGGAAGTTGTAGCTCATGTTACAAGGCCTGAGCTAAGGTCCAGTGAGGTAAGCACCTGAATTCAAATGGACAAGAACTAATGGAATTGCAAAAAGAATCATCATTTAGGAGTTCAGCAATTTGTAATTCAAGCAGTTTTTGCCATTTGAAACAAAAATTGAACCTTCCATTTTGCTGTTCAAACACTTGAATTTACAAATATGACACAACACACCAAAAGTTGAATGTAATAAATAAAGTGATTCTAGGAAATAACTATCCACGTACTCTTATCTTATCAACTGCTATCTAATTCAATATAAAACAAAATAGGATAAGTTTTTTTCATTTATGCCAATTTCTAGATCATTTGTAAATACAACTAACTGCTTTAAATTTTCTATGCCAAGTTTGTTTTACAATGCTTATCCATTGCATGTCCTGCAATTTGAACAGGTATCTAACAAGTTCTATTTCACATTCACTGTCCGTCCTGAGGCCATTAAAGATGGAATGAGGATTCGGAATGTTGTTCCAGCTACAGAAGAAGAAGCCCGTCGAGTGCTTGAACGTATGGATGCTGAGAACTCCCTGATTGCAAAGTCATGAAAGCAGACTCATTTTCTCAGAAGCAAGGGAAGGTTTTTCTTCTTTTTGTAAAACCATTTTTGAACCTTTTCCTCTTGTATTGATTGCTTGCTCGGTTATATTAAAGTGAATCTCTACCTCTCCAAACTCACCACAACGGAAGAATGTGATTGCATAGTGATTTTCTTGTAGAAAATAATGAGAATATTATGTATGGAAATTTCTATCCTACTTAGAAGATTTTTAATTGTAGGAATAACTATTCAACCCATGCGTTTACAGTAAAATTTTAATTGGTTCACTTGGCAATAAAAAAGATTTGAAACTATCAAATTTCAAAAAGATAAGCTAATTAAAAAACCAATGATAAGCTTAGTCTCAAATTGGAATCTCTCATTCCTTAAGCTAAAAAAAATATAAAAACCAGCTTTATATATAACAGATACATATATATTAGCCACTGGCCTCAGATTTTGTGCTAAAAAAATTCAAATTATAAAGATTGGAACATTTATTTTTATTTTTATGCCAACACTATTTAACGTTTCTGATCAGAGCTCCTAAGAGAATTTACATGAAGAAAGACTTCAATTTTCAAATTCTAACAGATTTACAAGATAGATTCAACTATTCTGGCATTAAGACTTTATTATGTCCTGACATAATTCCGTTGGTATATTACACAAAATAAACAAATCCAGAATCTCGTAAGCAAAAATATATTTAGATACAAAAAATAAAAAGTGGCTAACCAAAAGGACTCCATGTTAAGTAGCTCAGTTAAGATCCTCTTTCAAATATGCCACTGATTTTCTGTTTAGACATTCCACTGAGAATTGCAGTCACCTGAAGTAGAGATCAGTACTAACACAAGGATGAACTTTCATCGTCGTCGGACGAGCCATAATGCTGCCTTCCATTGAATCCAGGAAAAACCGGTGGAAGGTTTGTATTGATTGGCATAGAACGGACTGAACTGTATATAGTTCTCTCATTGATTTTCCCAACTTCTTTGCATACCTGATCAAGAATGGAAAGAAAATCCCTTACCACCATAAATATTCGAAAAGGATGAGCTTCTTCCTTAGCTGAATTCCCATGGAAATACTCAGTTATTTCCTTCACCAAAGAGAGAGCAAGTTTTTCTTGTGCTTGAATCCTTACAATTTCTTCCTCCGCCTTCTTCAAGAATCCATTCATCGACTCTGAGAACTTCCTACGACTTTCTTTCAATGCAATTTCCTCATTTAATTTCAGAACTTCCCTAACTTTTGTAATGCCAATGGCAAGTTTTGCAACTTCACTGCTTAGCACATCTGAATCCATTGCTGCAGCTTTCTTTACATTGGTGAGCTCTCCACTCAATCCTGAAACAACTTGCAGGCCTAGCTTCCTAAATTCAACATCGTCCTGGAAGGTGGATTGTTGAGTTTTCTCAGCTGTTTGATTCTGATTTGTACCAGAAAGACGAGAACCCTCAGATCTAATGATTTCCTGAACAACAAAATGCAAAAGAGTAGTTCTCCCGTCGGTTCCCTTGACATCAACCAACTTAAGGAGTGTGTCAAGCTTGAAGGCATGGGCATCGCCACGATTGGTGCCAACATTCATGCGGTTCCCAGTCTTGAGCACTGCTTCTAGGAGCTTCAAGAACATTTTGCTGTTTCTTAATTCTTCACAAGCTACCTAAAGGGAGGGGGAAAAAATGTGAGCAGCAGCTGGAAGATTATGGAAAATTTGCAAATATATTCAAGCAGATGAGCTTATAAACTGCAAATAAAGATACATTAGCCAGGAGAACAAGATTATGTCTTTCAGGATCTTTAAGCTTGTATCTAGAGCAAGAAATATTAATAGCAAACAACAATACAAAAAAATCAACTCAATTGTATCATTCCATATGTGAAAGTCAGCTGATTATTGCATCCTAATTTGAGAATTCAAACCCTTTAATAAATATCAAAGACCCTCAATTAAATAAGTAGGCACCTAAACTGTATTTTTAAAATCTCTGATGTCAACTAGGCAGCTAGAGTACAAACACACACTATGAGTCTATGACCAATTTATTCCGAGCTAGTAAGGCATAAGTTCGGTTGGCATCGTTACAGTAGGCAAACTTTCAGTTTCCTGAAATTACTTGCAGCTCAGGATGAAATATTGTGAATATTGAAGAAGAATTTTAATAAAGTCCCACATTTAGAAATGCACTAGCAATCAGTGGAATACAAAGATAAGGGGCTTAGAGCAAGCAAACATAGGAAAATTCAGTCCGTGGCATAACCAAAAGCATCATATTTAGCATATTGACGAAGATCATGGATCACATAGGTTGCACAAAATTTTGCTACTGTCAGATTTTGACATATGAATTGATGGCAGAAAGAAAATGGACAAGGAAATTAGAGAGTATTATAGCAACGAGATCAAATTCATAATAAAGCAAGCCAAGGGACAGAGAAAACAAAGTGGAAGTTCCAATCTAATCCTATTTCTCACAGTTAAAATTGACTCATTTTTTAGCTCTTATTATGTTAGCTAGAGCGCTTCCAATCTCCATCCTTTATAGGAAAAGAACTTCAAATTGACATAAGCAAGAAATATGGTCCAGCCATGATGAGCACAAAAGTATAGTGAGCACATGGTTTATCTATAAACTTGGTTTGTTGGGAGTATAAATTGTCTTCTATTGAAAGGACATGAAATTTGTTACCCCCGAGTAGCATCAAGTATGCATAAAGAAATGAACATTTACCTCCAGAGTTTCAAAAGACCTTTTGAGGTATTCAACTTCTGAATCAAAATTAGTAATATAAAGCATTGCATCGACCCTCTTGAATGCAAAAGGAATATCAAGCACTGCCTTGAGAAACTTCTCAGCAGGGCCTAGTTTAAATGGCGACTCATCCTTGAACTCCTTTAGTTTGCGTTCTTCTTCTTTGTTCGGAGCCATCTTTAATAAACTCTCCAGAAGCTCTGTCCCCAGTGTATCCGAGTTGCCTGTCACATCAGAGAAGGATTAACAATTTTGGAGATGGACGAGATTGGAGAAATAAAGAGGATTATCAAATATATATACATTGCACATTGTTTAGACTTTAGAGATTTAAGAGATATGCATTTAGTATCTTTCCAGCAGAGAGAAAGAGACATCAATTCATATTGGTAAAAGATAATATTCCTCCAAGTGGAAAGGCTTTACATTTCTAGCAATCAAGACCATTATCAGACTTCTGCTTCTCAAAACAATCATGCCTCACCAAGTTGGAAATTTAAATACACCCTTTTATTCAGCCAACACATTTTCATAAAACCGACAAAAGAATCTCAGCATTTTCGCCATCAAGCAATAAAAACTTCAGGGTTTATATTGAGAAATTTTCTTTCTTTTCTGCTTTTGCTCATATGCATATAATGACAATAGGGTGACTATATAGATATTCTCTTCGAACATTTGACACTAGCATTTTCTATGGACAAATTATTTTCTACAAAACAAACAGAGCCTAAAAAGGAATAATTTATAAATTTAAAACTAAAGTTGAATTAACAGATTTGAAAGCATGGCCATGGCATGTAAAATATTAATATTATCAGAACTCAAAGAAAGCTCACACACAGGCCAGCCATTACCTTCCAAAAGGGCCTCACATACTTCATCAATGGTTACATTAAGAGCCCTCAACAAAATTGCAATGTTTTGAGACTTCTTTGGATCAAGCACACGATTCTCCTGGTTCTGCAATGGAAAAGACTGACGCCGACCATTATTATCTTTCACGTTCAAATTCGAGTTGTTTACCATAAACAGTGTCTCAATCATTTCCTCATTTAATCTGCAATTACACCAAAGACATTATTCTACAAACTTAACAACCATACAAATTAATCAAAACAAACAAGGCAGAAAGCAACTAATTGAAATGAAAAAACACATATAAAGCAGAAAAAGCACCAAACTAAGCAAAACAAATGCAAATGAAACATTAAAAAGCCAAAAGGGTTTTTTAGTATCTTACTGAAAAGAACTGGATTTTATCTGATCCCACACCATAGCCCGATCTGAGCTTGCTCTAACTTTATCCCAGTGTAAAGGCTTCAATTTCGGTTTCATGGTCTCTCCACTCCTCTCAACGCTTACATTGTTTTGCAATTGTTCATTAGCAACAATTGGTATTGCACTTTGAATCAAAACAGGTCTTGAAGGAGTAACAAGAACAGGAGGCCCAGAACTTGCCAAATTCACTTCACGAGCCACTCTTGCCTCTAGTGGGATCTCCCAAAACCGCGGTGGTGGAGGCGGTGGCGGAGGTGGCGGCAGTTTTGTTGGCACAAATTGTTTAGTAACACTCCCTATTCTTGTTGGGGACATGTTATTCTGCCCCAGAAAACCAGAATTTCGCTCCGGAGAGTTCTGGGTATTCCCTGAATCTCTCCCTGACAAGGATGGTGAAGAAGATAAAGAAATAGATAATGGTGACCGCTTCAAGGACTGAACTGGAGCAGGGATAGTAATGATAGTCTCTGGAGATTTAGATTTTGTGCTCAAAATTGAAACTGGAGAGGGACTGCTAATGGGCATTGAATTTGTTGGAGAACAAGAATTTGAATAAGGATATGATGCAGTTCTTGAATTAAAGCTTCGAGACCCAAAATTATTCTCTCCATGTACACCTTGAAACTCTCTTCTAGAACTCGATCCCGTTCGCACTGGACTCTCTTGAGTCTCTTTTCGCCCAGATGATCCTCTGGGCGAAAAGAACTCTTCTTCCTCTGTATCTGTATCAGCTTCATCGTCTTTATAAGACCCAACCAGTACCTCACCGCTTCTGTAACTGGGTGTATAGTTATGTCTCGGTAATGGTGGCAGTGGTTTTAGCTCAGGAGAACCCAATTTCTGATATGGCGACGATGATACGCCAATCTTGACTCCGGCATTGCTCGAATTCGTAGCCTTTTGATGATGTTGATCATCGATTCCGCTTCGAGAATTTACTAATGTGCCAAGGTAGAGGAACTCTGAGCTAGTATTGGGAACACCCGGGCGATGTGGAAGTTTTGGGGGCTTCGGAGAGCCGTCGGAAGGGATGGTGTTGGGAGGGAAAAGGCGAAGACTGTCGGATCGTGAAGTTTTCTCTGAGGTGGTTGTGTAGTGGTGGTGTTGGTGGTGACGGCGGGAGTAGAGAAAGAAAGCGGATAGAGCAGCAAGAATAGCAGCAAAGAGGAGAGAGAGTGAAATGGAGACGGAGATTATGAGGTGACGGTGGGAGGCGGCGGAGGAAGGAGGGTGAGGGAAAAGGAGGGAGGAAATGTTAGCTGGGAAAGTGGCTAGAGAGGAATCAGAGGGAGGAGGAGGTGGAGGAGGTGGAAAAGAAGGAAAGAAAGGTTTTTGTGGGGTGTTAGGAGTAGTAGAGAAAGGGTATTTGGGTTGAGTTTGAGGCAGAGTTTGAGCTTGAGGAGAAGGAGAAGGAGATTGAATTGGAGGAACAGTTGTAGTTAAAGGAAAGAAAGGTTGGTGGAGGAGGTGACGGTGGTGAGTAGCTGAGATGGCGGTGGTAGTGAAGAGGAGAGAGAAAATAAGGAGAATGCTCTGTTTCTTTGTGAAGGTAGCCATTGAAAAAAAATGCTCTGTTTCCCCTGTTTCAGTCTCTCTAGCTTCCTGTCTGTGTCTCAAGAACTAGAGATTGAAAAAAAATTATTAAACCAAGTATTACTGGTGGGACTTAGTCATTGATGGATGCTTTTCATGGAGAGTACACAGAGTAGATAAAAAAGAAGTAAACTTTGTTCTTAGTGAGTAAATTAGAGGGAGAAACAGAAGCAAGAAAGAGAAACAAGCTTTAACATTTGATAATGGTTCTGTTTCTGGGTTTGAAACTTTGAATCACCTCCACAAAAACTGACACAAAGAAAGTAAACAATAGCAAGAGACAAGCTGTGTTCTTAGTGGGTATTCTTGAATTTTTGAGAGATTGATTGCAGTATTATTACAGAAAGGAGAGACCAATCTAGATAATGTGAGGTCCAGGAAGTGAATATCCTTAACTCACAGTAACAGAGACGGAAAAAAAAAAATAAAGCTAATTAAGCTACTACTACATGGTGGGGGATGGAGGGAACAGTAGGAGCAAAGAGAATGGTAGTTCAGAGAAAACTAGAAATACCCATCAAGCCATTTTCGCAGTTCTAACTTGTCTTCATTTTTCAACAAAACTGTGTATTATCATCATCATCATCATCATCACAGTCCAGAAGATGATAGTAGTAATAACTAGTAAGTAATTACTGTAATGCTTGTGTATTTAGAGAGAGAAAAAGATAAAAAGAAGAAGAAAAGTTAAAAATCTCTGACACGATGAAAATTGTTCATTATTGGGATTTGCAATAAAAAAAATTTTTTTTTTTTTCATTTATGTAGATGAAAGATTCTAACAAAATTTTATCTGTCAGAAGTTAAAACAATTTACAGGTGAAAATGAGCTGTTTGCACTTTGAAGAAAAAGTGAAATTAAAAATTAAATAAAATTAACAAAAGATTGGGAATTTATAAGAAAAAATGCTTTTGCTTTCACACTCATGTTATTGAAAAGTGACCATGTTAGAGAAATTTGTCCTTTTATCAACCATGAACACTTGAGCACAGACCTGAACAACTTTTTGCCTAGTTCGAGAGTGTCATGCACCTCCTTTCTTGAGCGTGGAATTGTAAGAAATTCCTTATTTTCGTTTGCTCTTCTAAAAAACACTTATGTTTGTATATTTAAATATTTTTTATATTTCTTTTTCTTCTTCGTGTTTAAAATAAAAATAAATTTATTTTTAGATATACAAGCTGAGATTCAAATCAGTGTTTTAAAAATCAAATTTATGATCGAACCGATCAGATCAGTGGCTTATAATTTAATCAGTTTGATTTGTCTATCTGATTGATTTTTTTTATTTATTTATTTATTTATTTTTATGTTAAAACAATATTGTTTTGACATATTTAGTTTTTTAATCAATTGGATACGACCAATGGTCGATTTTCGATTTAATCGATCTGACTTATTGATCCAATTCGATTTTTAACACACTGTTTCAAATCTTATTAATATTAAATTTAATTTTTAACGTTTAAAATAATAAGTCAATAAATTATAATAAATGAAAAAATTGAATATAAAAATAATTTTATTTACAAAAAATGTGCACATAATTATAATTTCAATAATAATAGCATGTATTAATAGAGGTGACAAAAGAGGTTCCCCGAGTTTTAAGTCTTTTCAAATTCAAATTGTCTGAAATATAGTCAACCTTCTAATAAGTTTAAACCAATGTTTTGAAATCGGACAAGCTCGGTTGGTTTAACTGAATAAACTGAGAATTGATCCTCCAACTTAACATTCATAGTTTATAACGAATGTTACTTTATTATGTAACAAATGTTAATTTACTCTTGATATGTAACGAACGTCACTTTTATATGTAACAAACGATATTTCGCTCTCTGTTTAAAAATTTTAAACTTCTTAATTATAACATTCATTCATAACATGTAATGTGCGTTACTCATTTCAGTTCGATCTGATTAAACTTTTAATCCGTAATTTTCTGCCTTCATTAATTCAAAGAGGATACCAAATTTAGGTTTAAATCGAATTTCTTCGAATATGTGGACTTTGGATTGTATCATGTCAATATATTTTTTTTAAATAATATACATTTTGTGGTAAAAAAAAAGTTATCTTTTCAATGAAACGGTGAACATGTGAGTTGATTCAAGATGAATTTTTAATATTTTATGTAAGCCGAGTTCAAATCATTTTGAATTCTAGGTGGATTCAAGTAAGCAATTCAAGTTTAATTTTAATAAAATTATTATTAGTAAATTTGGATAAATTTTTATTATATTTTTTTATATGATAAGTGAATTTTTCTAATTGTAAGGTTAGTCATTGCATACAAATTTCATAAAATCTCCATAAAAAGTGAAAAATAATAATTTTATTAAAATAAAATTAAAATTGAGTATTTTAGTAACAAAAATTAGTGTACTTACAAGCGTAATCTAGTCTGATAGTATATTTATTTACAAAACAATAGACTCATGTTTAAATTTTTCATTCTCCCAATACTCAAAAAAAAAAAAAATGATTATATTAAAATTTAATGATAAATTGAATGACCAAGTGAAACTAATATTTAGTTTAATCAAAATTACTCTTTCTTCATTTATGTTTTATAAGCTTATATTTAAATATAGAGTAAATTACAAATGAAATATTTTTCCTTATTATAAATCCCTATTCTTAATACAAATCACTTATTTTTAATTAAACTGAAGAATACACTTTATATAATGCATAAAAAGATTTTATTTATGTTTTTTTTAACAAAAAAAAATTATATAATTGCATCCTTGTGAAAACCTAGGAATCTTGAATAGTAAAAGTTCATGGCAAATTGTCATGAGACTACTTACTTTAGTGGTGTGTGGTCACACTTTATTTTCCTCTAATAAGCTTAAGAAATCTAATGATGAGTTGCTTTACGTCACTATTGTTAAATAAGTCATTAAACTTACTTTCTTGGGCCATTGTTTGCAAAAATGATGTTGACTTGAATAAGCTTGTCTCTTCTACCAACCTCTTTCAAAGATTACAAGAAATTAAAATTCCATGAATAGAAGCATATTAATCATTCTTATATAATTATAAAACTTCCATAATTACTATATTAATTGATAATGCCACTTCATTATATGCCATAAATATGGGTTAATATTATTGGGCAAAAAAAAATATGGGTTAATATTTAAAAAAAAAAAGGAATTCTCTATTAAAATAAAAGAAATGATTTTTTTTTCTCAAAAATGTTATATATTCCCTCCTTTGATAATTCACTTTATTTTTACACAATTAAAAAATTAGTTAATATTATATAAATCTCTTAAAGAATAATACTATGTAACATAAATTGTGTTGAAAAAATTAACTCAAATCAATATAATTTGAACACATCATACAATAATAAATAAATAACAGTAATTACCTTTATTTTACATCATAAATTGTGTAAAAAAATTACATAATTATCTTTATTGTGTCGGACACAATTGCGTCATTTATGATTATCATTTTTTAAAATACTCATAATCTTTAATAATAACACATCAAGTTTATACAATTTATTCAATATATATTCCTTAATTACACAACTAATCAATACAACTAACAAATAATGATATAAAAAGTTCCTCATAAAATTAAGATTTAAAAATAAAAAATAACTAAATTTTATACCAAATGAAAGAATAATAGTAAATTATTAATTTAATACGAAGAGAGTACACCATACATCTATCAATTTAATACAAAATTTCATACATCAACATAGACAAAAATTTCAACCATCATATCAAATATTGCAAAAATATATATATATTCAACATAAATATAAATTGAATTTAAATTCAAGAGTCTCAACTTTTAATTTTATCATTAGATAAAATTCTTATTAGCAGGAATTTTTTTATTTTTATTTTTTTAAATTACATTTTGTGAGTGACATGTCTTCCTAGTTCATATGCTTGTGAAGTATTGTTCAAAGTTAGATGGAGGCAGTTTTCAAATTAATAAGTCATTATTAAAAATATATATGGACATTAAAAATAAAATAAAAAATAGTATAGTCCCCATTATACTTTTTCATAATATAAATATAGATATTGACATATATATACAATATTATCATATAATTCATAAATGTATTGAACGTCACCTTCCCACCATATTGGTATGATTTGTCTTTATATATATTTATATCTGTATTAATATTTTTAATGTAAATAATAAATAATTTTTTATTATGTAATAATTGAACATAAATTATATTAGTTGCTATAGGTATAAAACTAAAAAACTCA
>CATKHJ011117808.1:0-38762 GCA_949750685.1 Vernicia montana
TAAATGGCATATTAACTTCTATTCCTTTAACCTTACTAACCATACCTTACTTTTTCCTTTCCCAATCAAAATTAAACATTACACATAATCACATTACAAAACAATTCATTACATTAAACTTGCCGTATACTAACCAATAAATCAAGTTAAGAAATTTAATTCCTTTCCTTCTCAATTCCTTAATTCAATTTATTATCATGCATATGAATCAAACAAATATATTTTTCTATTAACCCATGTTATCAATTTATACTTTATAAATCAAAATCCCTAAATAAACAATTCCATCAATTTGAGGAAAATCATTCCATACAATGAAATTTCAAATTGATCTTAAATTCATTAAACCATATCATTTACAAACTCAATTAATCAACCAATTTCATTAAATCAAGTCAAATTCTAAAATCCTCAATTTCTCCATAAACCCTAGGATTTGGGAAAAATATCAATTTCATACCCAAACCTTAAATTGAACATAGATTCATCTAATTAACATTCCAACAATTCATTTCCAACATTCAATTGAAATCAATTCACTTTAATTCTCATAAATCCCTAATTTTTCATAATAAGATAATTTGGGGAAAACTTATAATTTCATATCCAAACCTTAAATTGATTCTAGAATCATGAAATTAACATCATATTAATCACATATCATCAATCAAATATTAAAAACAATCATCAAATCACAAACTTCTCTTATATCATCCATTATGCCTCAAAAAAATCAAGTTTTGTATAAAATCATCATAATTCATTTTGACACTTCCAATCCACTTTTCTATACCCCAAATGATCTTAGATAACATTAAAATTAATTTAGAATAATTTCTCCCCCTAAATCTAGATAGGCCGAACCAAAGGGGAAAAATTTTACCAAAGTGATTTTCATGCTTTTCAATCTTATTTTCTTCCATACACTTTTAATTCCAAGCTTTAATTTGTATAATTCATCAAAAGAAATTCAAAACATATCCTCTTTGATGTTTCTTAATTAATTCCAGCCATAGAAATGAATAGAAAAAGAAATAATCACTAATCATCCAACAAATCCAAACTTGTAACCATAAAGAAAAACAATAAGCACTAATTTTTATCTTAAGCAATTAAAATTGCTAATTATGAAACTATGAACAAGATGAAGACTTTTGGTGTTTGGGAGGATTTTTCTTTTCTTATTTTGGTAAGGAATGGGACGGCACTAATGTGAATGAAAGAGTAAAAATTTGGTTTTATATATCATTAGTTTGGATGGTGATGATTTTAGGACTATTACATCAAATGGTTTAGATAGAATTAGGTTTGATGGTCTTAATTTGCTTATCACCAATGGCTATGATGTGCCTTAGGTGTTATGGTGACTTAGCAAGATGATAAAGTGTATAAAATAAAGAAATGCACTTGGTCTTCGTTATAGAGAAATAAGATGACAATTGGTATAAGTAAGATAAATAAAAGTCAACTTTGGAGTCTTTAAGCAAAAAATCAATTTCTCCACCATTTACCTTTCTAATAATCACCAAATAACTTAAGTAAAACATAATTCTACTTAATTAAATCATGTATGAGCCGGTCATTGCATTATCTTGGGCTTAAAAATCTAAAAATCCATTTTAAGACCCAACTGAACCATTTCCCGTATCATAAAATTTTTCCGTAATTTTCCTTCGATCCTTTGTCACTAGAATAATTTTATATCACTTCTCATATCATAATATACACTATTAACATTGATACTTTACTCCTTTCAATCAAATTAAACATATAAAAATTCATACAATAACAAATATTGAAACCGAGCATTTTTCACACAACATAACAAATGGATCGTTTCATTCCCATTATGATTTCTATAATGTGCTATCTATATAATACATATATTCTATATCATTTCATAGTTCAAATGGGCTATGAAAATCTCGGGTATTACAAGGGTCCAGGCGATGTGCCTGGGGGACCACTCTGATACTTAAGTTAGAAAATATGGAGATTAATAAACTTTACTCTGGATAAGTGTTTAGAATTGCGTTACCTGTTTAATGGAGAAAAAAGCTCTATTTATAATGGAGTGCCCAAGGTGTCGAATCCTTCTTGGAGTCTGTTTATTCCTTTTCAATATTATATATAGAGATGAATTGTAGTTTCATAGTCAGATATGGACTGCTTAGGCGAGCGTCTGGTTCGCCTAAGGCGACCAGTTTATATTAGGATGTATCATATAGCAATCGCGAATAAGTTGATCACCATCGCCAATTTGAAGCCGCAGCTCGCGAACCACCATTGCCGATCTACAACAACCACAAAGAAGCCCATCGGCGATTTGTGATATGGATAATCTTTTTATTTCAACATCAGATATGGCAATGGAGAACTCCCTGCCGATACTAGGTGGTTGGAATATATATGGCAGTGGATATGAAAGCAATTGAGAGAGAAAAGGCAAGGCAATAAACAAGAAGAGAGAGAGAGAGAGTTACATGGAGATTCCCGGGCAAGGCGATCTAGACTGTTGAAGGAGTAGATGATTTTCGCAATTCGTGACCGGTAATCGAAACAATTAGCAAATGAAAAAACAAAATTTTTTGAGTTTTGGAAATGGGTTTGCTAGGTGGTTATACCAGTAGTGGTATTTTGGGTATAACACATTTTTTTTTTAATTTTTTTAATTAAAAATGATAAAAAAAAATATATAGAATGACTAAATAGTTTGATTGAATAAAAATGTAGAAATGAATCAGTTAATTTCTTAAAAATTAGAAAATAAAAAATGTGATAGTTAATTAGATAAAACCTAAAGATGAAATAGAAATTTGAAAAAAAAAAATTTACACAAATACTAAAAAAAAATATTCTCATATATGTTTTTTTTAATACAACTTATTAAATTTTTTATTTAAAAAATACCTCACTTTTAAAATTGTATCGTAAATATATAAAAAAAAATCAACAATTTTAAAATTTTTTAAAAAAATATGATATTTAAAAAAAAATTATATTTAGTGTAATTTTAAGAAAAATATTCTCAACTTAAAAAAATGGAGGATTTGTGGAGATAAGTGGGCCCATGAAAAAATTCCATCTCATCATTTAAAATTTCAAAACCCGTACTAAAATTTGGAGGGTTCGGGCCCACTTTACTGTATAAAGCTTATCAATCCAAATGGACAGAGATGAGGGACCACACTTCAAGTGGCCAACGCTCTTGATTTTCTAACCACATACGTGGACGTGATGCGTCAAAGATCTCTAAGCCCCACCCATGGCCGCGACCATACACTACCATATTGCAACTAGCAACACCGTATAAAGTTTAGAGATACGAATATAGTAGATTGTTTTTTTATTGAAATATTTTAATACCAATAAGATTTAAACTTTATCGGTTATTTCTAAAGTGGTATATATATATAAAGTAAAATTTGAGCTAAAGATTTTTTTTTTTCTTCATGTGTCAAATAAGTATTTTAAAAGTTAAATTTATATAAAATCACTTAATTATTTTTTTTATATATTTGTATTTATATAGGTCTAAATTAAAAATTTATATAGACCAATATATATAATATTTTTTTTTATTATTTTTCAATATATCCATATATAATAAATTTGACTCATATATTTTCTTTATATATTAATATTCAAAATTATTAAAAAATAATATTTAAATTTAAGAACAATAATAGTTCATGTACATTAAAATATTTTATTGAGAATAATGTATGTTAAATTATTTTAAGAAAATACATGATAAATTAAAAAAAAAAAAAAAAACTCACACAAAATGCAAGCATGGTACTATTTATTATCATTTTTTTAAGTATAAAGAGGGAGAATCAAATTTAAATCTATTATCCAAACCATATACATATTTATTATTAGGTCATATCTTTGTGTGTAGCATGCTACTAATTATTACTTATTAGGTTAAAACACAATTTGTATATTACAGTTTGCAGATGTTGATTCGAATAAAATATAGTATTAAATTATTAAATATCTTCACAAATTTTACATGATATAGGAAACAAACTAATTAATTTAAAAACAATGTGGAAAAAATTATTTTTATCACTTTCCAAATTTTTATTTTAAAATACATGAATAATAATTTAAACTTGGAAATAATAAAAATAAATATTGAGTTTTAAACCTCAAAATTAGCTTGGTTAGTGTCTAGGCGAACAAGTTAATTTGTTCATTGTCTTATTAATTATGATTTTAAATTTGGTATTGATTTATGATATTATATTGTATATAGCAAAACTATAAAGTCCTAGCTAGAATTTATTTTTAGTGTTACTAATTAGACTCCTTTTAAGGATGTGGGATAGAGAGGATTTCAAATTTGATTTTTCATTGAAAAATGAAAGTTTTCATTATATTTGATGTGAATTATTAAAAGAAAGAACTATTTTTATTATGTATTTAGATTGCATGTTTAATATAATAGTAAAAATGATATTGAATAGCACAACAAAACATAATCTAATAATAAATACATATACGGTCTGAATAATAAGTTTATATTCGATTTCCCCTCTTTATATTAACAAATGCATTTCTGTAAATGCATATATATCCTCAACGACAAACTACATGCAAACAACATCATATATGTTTTGCTTGATAAGTAAACTTCAAGATACGAATGTTATTGATTGAATTTAATATACAACACTCCAATCTTACAATCACGGGTTCTTCCTTTGTTTGCATTCGAAGAAATATTCTCCAATTGCGGTTTGTATCAGTTACAAATTCTCATTCCAAGAACGTTCCTCGAAAGTACTTTCCAAACCTAATTTGCTTTGTTCTTTTCCCATTTGATAGAAGTGGACACTTCACAACACTTTCAGATCTTTCCTATTCCAATAATCTTATCTGTCATTTTGCTAATAAAGTATTTTTATAAACTAGCTTTTATGATATAAAATATATATATGTTTATCACATGGTGCAAATATGTCAATATAATTATATTTTTTAAAATTAACATATAATATATATATATATATATATTATAATAAAATTTTTTTAGCATTAATTTTTTATTGGTACACTGAATATTATAATGTATTTGATAACTAACAAGATATTATATATAGCAAAGTGTATGACATATATGGGCATGAAGAGACGATAAAATTTTCTTTGTTATGAATTAATAATATTTATTTATAGAGGAATCTTTTCGATTAGTTTTACGAGATTTTTTTTTTCTTTAAAAAAACAGGGTATCTCTAATAATTTCCAACGTGAAAAACACAATGTTGTATATTGGCACTTTTGTCCCTAAAGGAGTTTATATCTTTGATTATCATATCAAGGGATTAATTAGAAGGGTTTGTTTTCATGATTGTAATTAAGATTGCAATTTAATGTTGGATTCTGAGAGTGAAAAAATAAATAATAAGTATATCATGACAAAGGAAGATTCCTGGAAGTAAGGATAGTTGATTGGTATCTGGTTGATTTAGACATTTTTGTTTGTTGTTCTTTATATATAACATCTAAATTAAATTTGTTGGAGACAATGGAGTTTTGCTTTTAAAAATGTGTGGCTGATCATCATGATTAAAGAATCCAAAAAGGATGGAGATTTATTATAAAGTTTTGTCATTTTAATCCTATCATTGTTCAATTGCTTACTTTGTGGTAAGAAAAGTACGTTTCATAATTATTTGAATTTGCTTGAATTTTTACTAATAAGTATATAGAGGCATGGGAAGGTTCCATGCATTTACAATGTTATCTCTCTCTCTGATTTATATATATGGAGCGGTGGAACTAGAAAATTAAAAAAAGGAGGCAAAAAAAAAAAAAAAATTTAAATCAAACTTATAACTACATAATTAGTATAGTGCTATATTTAATTTTAATTAATCATAAATATATTAATTATGCATATATAATGCACAAATATATATATTAAAAATTCAATTTAATATTCAATATTTTTCTAATGGATGTACAAAAATCATGAATTTTAAATATTTTTTTAATAATTAAAGGAGGGGGAGTATTTTTTATTTTGAGGGGGAGAGGGGGGGACAATATATATGTTAGATTACATGATGAACTGATGATTTATATTCATGAATTGTGTGTTTGTACAAGAGAAATACAATGATATTTATAAAGGAAAGAAATACATTAATGGAGCATTGGAGCCTTGATTGGTGGAAGACTTGAATGAGCTGCACATGGAGTAGCTGGAGCTGCACATGGGAGCTTTGACAATGGCAAGGTAGGTAGCTTACCATTGTTGATTCTTCTAATAGTGTTTTCACACTAACACCCTCCCTCAAATTCAAGATGGTATCGTAGATGCCAACTTGAGGTTGCTCAGTAGATTCAGAAAAACGGGTGTAAACAGAAAACAGAATACATAGTAAAAAAAAAAAAACTAGTAGAACATACTAAAAATAGAAAATAAATACATAAACTGATAGTAGTATAACTGAAAAATAAATTCGAAAATAACCAGAGTCGGAATCTGGTAACAGAGATCTGATTTGAACACGTGGTGATCAAGAGTAACCATCTTAATGGCAGAGCACAAATTGGATACGTGGCGGAACACATGAATAACAGGAAATAGAGTCAGATTCTGGTAAAATTTATACCAAATTTGGATTCAGACATGAGACAAAGTCTGAAATAAATAAAACAGAAGCCATAAAAGGCTTTTGGAAGGCCAAAAAATTAATTCGGACGGCCCAAAAGTTGAGATAAATCGAAAACTAGTAAATACCAGCAATGGATTCAGAAGGCCAAAAAATTAATTAAGACGGCCCAAATGATGAGATAAATTTTGAAACTGGTAAATCAGATACCAGAAATTGATTTAAAAGGGCAATATGGATTCAAAAAATGCCCAAAATAGAAAATTGAGTCACTAAGTGACAAAACAGAGACCGAGAATAAATTCAGATGTCTAAATATTTCAGGAATCAGGAATGGTTCATTCAGAACCTGTTGGAAAGGGGTTGAACCGACCGGTTAAAGAAACACAGAAAATTGAGAAAATGATGGAAAATATAGATAACAACAGAATTTTGCAAAAAAAAACTGCAAAATTGATTTCAGAAGGTTGAAAAACCTTGGGAACCAATAAAATTTCATTTAGAACCGATCAAAAGAGGGTCGAACCGGCTGATGGAAAAACACAGAAAATAGAGGAAAAATTAAGAAAATTAATTTAGAGACAGAATTTTGCGAACACAGACTGCAAAATTGAACTTAGAAGGTCTAAAAATATTGGAAACCGGTCTGAGTTTGCTGAAAATCGGTATAAAAATCACTGAACCGGTTGGTCAAAACAAATTGGATCGGTTCGGTTAGACAGAGAATCAGACCGAAAGGCCAGTCGGGTCAAAACGAATTGGGTTGGACCGGAGCAGATCGGGCCGGATCTTAATTCGGACCGGAGCTGATGACCCGCGGGTCGGTCGGATCCGAGATGGGTTCGGTGACGTGGTAGGAGCTGGCTCACGTTGGACATGTGGCAAGATGTGATTGGGCCAGTGGAGGACACACGGCGTCTGGTGATTAGCCATTTGAGTAATTTTGACAGTGGGTCCCACGTGCGACACGTGGCTACGCCTGAATGGATGACATGGCGATGACTGGGCTGAGCGGCTGGTGACACATGTCAGTCTCTGATTGGTTGACTGGATGTTTGGCGATGATGGAATGGATCCCACGTATGACACGTGGCAGAAATACAGTGGGCCACGTGTCATTGCCATATGACACGTGGCAGAATCGAATTGGTTTGGTGGGCTGACGGTGATGCCACTGGCCTGCCACGTGGCTCTGACAGATGACACGTGGCTAGTGCTGAATGGATGAGGTGGCTGCTGACTGGGTGAAAGCTGTTGATGTGGCACTGACGTGTGTCATCTTCAACCTCTGGCCGTTCGTGAAGCGCGTGCAGAACAGTTCAGAAACTTTGGGTGGCACGTCTGGGCGCGTGGAAGCTCCGATTTGAGTGATTTTTATTTCAAAATTCTTAGAATTTTATGTTCTTTCTGATGGTGTTGTTACAAAAAATTTCTAACGTGTGCATGTGGGGGCGAAATGGGACAAAAGCAAAAAACTGAAAAACAGAGCATGAAAAATTGGTTTTCAAGATTTTTTGAGGATTCTGAGGTTGAATGAGCTCTTTATCTCTGATACCATGTTAGATTACATGATGAACTGATGATTTATATTCATGAATTGTGTGTTTGTACAAGAGAAATACAATGATATTTATAAAGAAAATAAATACATTAATGGAGCATTGGAGCCTTGATTAGTGGAAGATTTGAAGGAGTTGCACATGGAGTAGCTGGAGCTGCACATGAGAGTTTTGACAATGACAAGGTAGATAGCCTATCATTGTTGATTCTTCTAATAGTGTTTTCACACTATCAATATATATGAGTAAAGAATCAAAAAGGATGGAGATTTATTATAAAGTTTTGTCATTCTAATCCTATCATTCATATCATTGTACAATTGCTTACTTTGTGTGGTAAGAAAAGTACGTTTCATAATTATTTGAATTTTATATAAAGATATATAAATTTACTTGAATTTTTACTAATAAGTATATAAAGAGAAAGATAACATTGTAAATGAATGGGAAATGGAACCTTCCCATGCAACTCTCTCTATACAAATTCAATCAAATTTATATGTCTTTGTATAAAATTTAATGTTATATATTATATCATTTCAGTTTCACAGTCACTTTAGTGAAATCAGTGCTTTTATCTTGCTTAATTATTGATATTCAATATATGCAATTTCCTGTTGGTGTTGTGGGATTTTGATTTTTTAGTGAAGATGGGAGGGGAAGATATTTGGGATCTGAGTTGTGAGGTGGGTATTGCAATGAGATGGTGGGTCCAATTATAATATTTTTAGTGTCATGTGAATGTAAATTAAAAGAAAATTTTATGGTTTTTATGTCATTTTGGAAGATTGATTTAGATTGTTTATATGGTGTTTAAAAATAGTGAATTGGCATGTCACATAAGCTTGTCGTTAGTATTTTTAACTAAGATTTAATGATTTTTACGTTATCGTTAGTGTAAGTTTGATATTTTTAAGTAACAAAATTATATTGAAGGAAAATAATGTGTATTAGTTAATAATTCGGTGAAATTAACTCAAAAATAAAGGAAAAATAACTCTATATAAAATTATACATACCATATTAACTAAACATGAAAGAAGCTCATTTTAGATTTTTCTATGGCATAAGAAAATCTTAACAAACTTATATTTCATTTATGCATAAATTAATTTATTATTTTAAGGATGTGTGAGGGTAGATTTTGATGTAATGGACAACTTATTTGGTAGGTTTTTGATGTAACGGAGAACTAATTATTCTAATAAAATTATTAAATATGATAATTTGCTGGGGCTGTCTACCTAAACAAAATGACGGTTTCAGATAGGATTTTCCCAATCACTGTTTTTTGTACTTATACTCTTTTATCATTAATTAATAAATACTTGGGCAAAAAATTAATTAATAAATATTTTTATTCCATGAAAACAATCATATAAATTAAATTAAATTAACAAATCGCAAAATTCCAAAACTGTTACCCACCTCGTGCATGAACAATGATGATGTTCTTGTTAAAAACAAATTGTTAAATTAGTGGCTCAAGTTATCGAGGTTTTTTTTTTATTTTTTTTTATTTTTACATGGAGGGAGGGAGCATGCCCAAGTTATCGAGTGTTTTTGAATTTTAATCATTTATGTTTTTTAAAATTTTATTATTGTTTTAAAATTAATTAATTATTTTTTATTTAACTTGTATTTTTTAAAAATATTTTAACATAAATTATTATTATTATTATTTCATTAAATTTAAATATTATATTTTTTTGATAATTTATATTGATCAAATTTATTATATATAAACCAATTAATAATAAAAATAGATTATATATATTGATTTATATAAATTTTAATTGAAATATATAAAAATACAATGATGTGAAAAAAAATTGATAAGATAGTTTCATATACATTTAATTTTTTTTTTTATGAGATCATGATTTCATATAAATTTAATTTTTTCTAAATAGTTTTTAAAGTATTTGATAACTCAACTTATTATTTAATTTAATATTTTCAGCACTTATTAATTTTAAAATAGTTTGATAATATAAAATGGTTATAACTTAAAATTTTCAATTAAGTTAAAAAGTACTTAAAATGGTAAGTTAAAATATTAGAATTAAATTTTTTACTGAACACGCTAAGTTATTGAATTTTTAAATTTTTTTTTATTAAAGTGACTTTTATATCCTTAGCATATTATTAAATACTCATTTAAAATTTAATAATGTTTATTTTTTAAAAATTTATGAGAAATATTATCTTAATATGATTGATACTTCTAAATTTTTTTATTTATAATTTTTATTTTTTTAATTTTAAAATTGTGTTTAATAATTAAAACTTAAATATCAATATCACAGGGTTAATTATGTCAAACAAAAAAGTTTAATAATTTTCAGTATTAATAATTATCAAACAAATTGATTATATTTAGCGTTTAAAAATTTTAGTATTTATTATATTCAGTACTTAATTTTTCAGTGTTTATTTTTTAATTTTACTAAACACCATCTCAGCTTTTAATATAAATATATAAAGGGTAGTGATATTGTCAGAGTGAGAATTATTATGATTATAGCGATTAATTTTCTTAATTTATAAATTGACATAGTTTCCCTTTTATTAGCTTTAAAAGTAATTTCCTTTTATATTTATTGAAATAAAATCATTGATTATTATTTCTTTCCTTTTTATCAAACTAAATTCCATATAAATAAATATTTGATTTTTTTAAATAGAAATATTTGATTGTTAAAACTAAATCAAATTTATTTAAATTATTTTTATCTTGGTTTTGGTTTTAAAAAAATTATGTACAATTAGAATCCATTAAACAAACAATCATATATATTGATTGATTTATAATTTATTTTTTTAATGATTGATCAATAAATTTGTTAAATAATGACACCAATAATCTTATCCAAATCACTAATAAATAAGATATTTCATATTTTTATACGATTCAAAATCCAATAAAATATAAATAATTCACTTCATATAAGTTATTAGTTTTTCATAATATTATAAAAATAATATTTTAAGTTATAAAAAAATTAAGAGAAAAGAAAAATAAGGACCAACTAGAAAAAAAAAAGATTCATCAATATTTACATACAAAAACGATAATTTTCTTGTTGGATCATAATAAAAATATAACATATTCATGCTTGTGATAATTTTTAAAAAATAATAGAATTTTTTAATTTTTCCTTAAAATCAAGAATATTTTTATACATAGAAAATGTTGGGAAAATAAAAGTATAATAATATAATTTATAATAACATCTTACCAAAAAATAAATAAAAAGAAAATACTTTTAAAGTTAATGGAATGATAATTATATCGATTTATAAATTAAAAAAGTCAATTACTCTGACTATAATAATTCTTATTATGGCAATATTGTCACTCATATATAAATTCTTATAACATTATAAATATAAGAGGCTATGGTGTTGTATATGGTAAAAATTTTAATTTTGAATTTTAGATATTAAAGTAAAAATGTAATTGAAGATATGGTAGACTGAAATTTAATGAAGGATATATAATTAATTTTTCTTTTAATTAAAAAAATGATATATGCTTTATAATTATTAGTATCGAGATGATGAAAAAGTCCACCATTATCCCATAATTTTAAAATAATACTGAAAAAAGAAAAATATAAATAAAATCAATACTATTGATTTAGAGACAAATTGATTAAATTATTTGGTAAGATACTTATTTTTTTTATATATAAGTTTGACTCCAACTAGAGGTTCGAACTTAAAACCTCGATCATTAAGTTTTTTTTTTTTTTTTTTTTTTTTGTGGCCAAATGACCTTTAAGCCACATTGATAATTCATATTTTGATTCTATTAATTACACATAAACATCTTTATTCTTTTTTGAGTGAATGCAAGTGAGGAGTGAATTTATGAAAGGTGAAATTAACTCACTATTATTATTATTATTGTTTATTAAATTTAGATACTATTTTTTTTTGATAATTTTGAATATTACTATAAAAAAAACATATGAGTTAAGTTTATACATATATATATATATATATATATATATATATATATATGAATTAAAATAATAATAAAAAGAAATATATATTAATCTGTATAAATTTTAATTAAAACTTATATAAACTTAATGATATAAAAAAAAAATAATGATTTCATATAAACATAACTTAGAAATAAGAATTGCACACTAAAATATAGTGTAGTAATAAGTGTATATGTCATTTGGGTAATTAATACATATTTGAATTTCTCTTTTCAATACTTAAAAAAAAAAAAAAATAGAAACGAGAGAGATTATTATGAAAATTGATTTGTATCATTTAAACTCAATGTAAGTGATTTGGTATGTTTTTTATCATATCAAAAATATAAAATTAATATAATTCATAAAAATTGATGTAATATTATTTTACTAATAAATAAAAAAAAATTGTGGTGCGAAAGTTAAAATTTTTTAAAATAAATTGTGATACTTTAAAAAAATTAAAATAGCTATTCATCATTGTTCATGCGCGAGGTGGGCAACAGTTACCACCAGGCCTTTGTGCTGGTGGTTATGTGCTTTGTTGCATATGTTGGAGCTCAGTTCGAATTTTTTCTTGACAAATTTTAATAATTATCAAGTTTGCCCCTGCCTGCTAACTCTTGTACAAAAAAAAAAAAAAGGAAGGTGGGCAACCGTTTTAGAATCGGGCGACTTATTAATTTAAGTTGGTTTGTTTTGCATAAAATAATTTATTTTTAAAATTATTTTTTTTATTATTTAGTTACAATATTAAAAATTATTTAAAAAGTATTAAAAATTTTAGTTTATAAGACTATAAATATATTTAAATTTATAATAATTTCGTAATTTTAAAATTTTATTGTTAAGTATGAGAAAAAATACATAAAAATAATAAATTTGATGATCACCTGCAGCTGGTTGGCGTTGGTCATCAATGGTTGTCGGTAGTGAATATCGATGATCGGCGGATTAATAAATTTATATTTACATATTTTTCTTTCATTATAATGAGTTTGTCAAAATCTAAAAAATAACTTATCGTTTTGAAAAGAGGAAATCAATTTCCTTTAAAAATGTTTAGTTTTCAATTGATTAGGAAAATATTTTATATTGACTAATTTTTCAAAACGTTTCAAACGTCAGAAAATACGAAAATATTTTATAGGAAAATATTTTTCTGGAAACAACAGAACCTTAATTTTATTAATATGATTATTATCATGAAATAAAAATATTTATTAATTAATGATATAAGATTATAAGTAAAAAAAAATATAATTTGAATTTCATCGATAAAATTAATATTAAAAAAATTATATATATATTCATCACATCTAGTCAATTCCTAACAGTGACTAACCATATATAAAAATCAATAATTGAATTATTATTACTGTTGACTATGAACAATAGTAATGGTATTGACATTTAAATTAAGATGAATTATTGATGTTTTATTTATTTCATTCATTAATCATTCAAACTCATAAATTTTATTAAAAACAAGGATAGCAATGAAATAATTATAAAAATGTCAAACCTTAATTAAAATTTAAATATAATCTAACACATTCATAACGTTTCACTTATTTCAATAGATTATAATAAGTTTTTAGAGTCATTAAATTATTATCAATATAATAATAGGCTGTTTATTTTTAAATATATGAGATTAGATATTCAATTTTAAAGTTGTATCTCATTTTTAAGTTCAAAATCCTTAATATCATTTTTTTTTGTTTAATTAAATTATTTTTATGAGAGTTATTAGCTAAATAATATAATAAAAACATTATAGTGAAATTTAATAATAAAAAAAAATAGAGTGTTAAAAATTAAAGAGAATGTGCCAAAATGCCTAGTTACTTAAAACATAATTTAGTTTTTTTTTTTGGCACTAAAAAACATAATTTAGTTAATCAAATCTCAATAAGATATTTTATCCATAACAATAGGATAATTTATTTTTTTTAAAACAACAATAGGATAATTAATAATCGTAATTCAACCATAAAAAAAACACAAACATTACTATCATGAGCATTAAATTAAAATAAAATAAATATTTTTTCCGTCTCATTTTAATAATTTTAAATTTTTATTTTAAAAATCTCAAATTATAATCTATTTTTTTTATTGAAAAATAAATCAAACAAATAATTTATTAATATATCATAATTTAATGTATTGATTGCGTTAAATCTTGCAAATTATATTAAATATAAAAAAGAAATTAAAGGATAAAATAAAAAAAATAAAAAAAAATAATTTCGCTATATTAATTACAAATTTTTTTTAATATGTGTAAAAAAATAAATTAAATTATTAAAATTGAACGGAGAGGTTAAATATTAAAAAAAGGTCATTGGAAACCGTGTCAGATAGTACGGGTCCCACTGATACCCTTATAGTCTATGACGCGCTTTCTATGGGCCCCACAGTTTCCTACACACTCTCTCTTCTCTCACCGAAAAACGTTAGTTTACAGCAAGCAATTTCACTGCAAAACAACAAAAAGAAGAAGCAGGAAGAGCGAAGAGGCAATCCAGATGCAACCAAACCCCGATAATGGATAGAAATACAAATACCCACAAGTCATACCTATATATACATACCCAATCACCCATATATACATATATATATACATATACATGCACAACACACCCACATCCACAAAGAAAGTTTTTTGGATTCTAGCCATTCATTATCAATTATTGCCTTCATATAAATACCTGTTTGTTTTCCTCTAATATAATATAGACTACAGATATTCTTCTTCTTTCCTTCTCTCTTGTTATTGTTGTTCTTCTCCTTGTTTGCCGCATGTTGGTCTCTTTACCTTTTGTTGTTGTTTCTGTTGTGGGTCTTGTTAATGGTCGTTGCTTCTTGCTTTCCATTAAACCTCCAGCAACAGATTGTGATTTTTCTGTTGCTGTTTTTGGTGGTGGGGGTTGGTTTTGTTCTGGGTTTTTATTATAATGTCGCAGAAGAGGCAGGCTGACGAGGGCAAGCCTCGTTCTGAAGGGAATATTCCTGAGGAGAAGAAGAGGAGATTTGATTTGAAGAAGTGAGTATTTTTCTTATTTAATTGGATCATGATTTTATTGTTATTGACTGAATTTTAATTGTGTTTTATTCAATCTTTAAACTTGATTGAGATTTTGAAAGGTCAGATTGTAATTCTATAGGGAAAAGTCAAAAGTGTGTTGTGTCTGTTATGAGTATTATTTTAAATTTTACGAGGCAAAATTCGAAAAGGCTAGGTGCCCGTTTGGATTAGCTGTTGGGAATGTTGGTAAATTTAGCGTTGAGAGCGGCGATTTAAAATCCAGCGTTTAGCTGCAACGCAGAAAGCTAGAAATTTTAGCTGTTAGCATTTAACTCTTTAACCACTGGCAGCCAACCCTTTAACCCTTTAGCCGCTACCGCTATACCAAACATTCCCTTAAATTGTTGATGAATATATTATAACTTATGTCCATGCGTATTAGATTTCCATAATAATGTTATTTGGAGGATTGATGCTGGTGATTCTGTTGATTGGGACATTTGGATTTCTGAATCGCAGGGGGAAGTTGTTTGTTAATGTGATTGAAAAATTGCTATCTTGGGTATACCCACTATATGAAAATGGTTGTAAATTGTGTTTTCTTTTGTGGAACACGAGTGCATTTGCCTTGACAATTGCTGGCCATTGACACAAACCATTTGCTTTTCTCAGAACGAATATACTCACGAGTTCCGTTTCTTTTGTTTCTTAATGGCTATACATTCCTTTTTGTCCTTATTATGGCTTTCTTTACTTTCCTCTTTTGTTATCTAATAATCTGCTTGTTAATGATGTCTAGTGTGGTTCAGGACGTGATTAAGATGCAATCAGTCCAGCATTTGCTGGAGCCAATTCTGGAGCCACTGATTCGCAGGGTGGTAAGTGTTGCAATTATCAGTTTATTCCGGTTAAAGTTGAGTTTGGATGTGTATTCAACATTTTCTTGTCTGCTTTTGAAAATGCTGTTTTCTTAAAATCATAGCATTATTTCTTTATCTGTATGCTTATGGCATATTAATATATTATTCCCAAGTTTTACAAATAAGGGAAGACGTCAAATTAGCCATTTGATGCATTAGATTTCATGCTTTGCAGTTTTTTTGTAGGTGGCAACTTATTGGCAACACTTGTTTAACCATATTATTAGCAAGCCCTACCCATCAGGGTTGCACTCCCCTTTTTGAGCATCTATTCTGATCATATGATGGCACTTTGTTGATTGTTATTGCCTTCTCCAGTTATTAAAGATTGACCTTAGATGCTACATATATACTTATACAAATTCCTGAAACTAGTCATCAGAACACTTAGGATCATTTGACTTTGTCAATTGTGCCTTTTCCTTATTTGAGATTCAGGACTATGTTCAAATTTAGTTTCCTTGTGGCTATAACTATATTCTTTGTTCTCTTATTAGTTTATTAATTCCTTTGGAAGGTGTTATACTGGTGATTGAGGATGTCTCTTTTTGCATGAAGCAGAGAGATTGCTTGGTGTTTTTTTTTTTACCGCACTAGGTTTTAAGTCTCCAGGAATCTTGGAGCACTTAAAATGAAGTTGCAATGTTAAATAAGCTGAAATTTGGAGCATATTTTTCAAGTCACTTATTTAGTGATGAAATTCTTAATGATGGTTGTATTTGCCTATTTTTGCAATAATAGGTTCCATCCAGAAGGAATAAAACAATATCTGTTGTGATAAAAAGTCTTGGATGCTCTAGAGTCTAGACCATTTCTTCTATCATCATATATGTGACTCATCAACATCGTGGAATTCATATTTAACCAAGTATTGTTCAATCTTAAATTTTCCATGCTTTAGCAACTGTCTTGGTATCTTGCATGACAGAAATGCCAACAAATTTAGGGACTCTTTTCTTTTCTTTTTGTGTTTTTTTATTACTTTCTTATTTTTCACGCTTACAATGATGTGCAAGAATGTATCAAGTGGTGCATTATTCTTTATTTATTCAGTTTAGTTATATTAAAAATAAGAAATGGTTTGTGAAATGGACCATCATGTTCCATTTCTTATTAACAATAACCTCCCATGGACTGTTGCTGTCAACACAAATACATAGAAGACAAAAAAAATTCATTTGATCATATATTGATGATCAATCTTCTGAATTTTGCTTTTACAGGTTAAAGAGGAAGTTGAATTAGCTCTTAAAAAACATTTGGCCAACATCAAAAGGTAAAAATCAATAGTCTGAAGTTTTTGAAAGTTTTATCCATGTAAGGTAGAAGTGAGAAATATGTGTTCTTAAGAGCTTGAGATGTCTGTTAACCCTTGGCACAATGGCACTGGAATTATATTAGCTCATTTTTTTTTGCAGAAACAGTGGGAAAGAAAAAGATTCTTCTGAATCAAGAAGCTTAAAACTGCAGTTCTCAAACAGCCTCTCTCTTCCAGTGTTCACTGGAGCTCGAATTGAAGGAGAAGAAGGTTCTACTATAAAAGTGGTTTTGATTGATATTCTCACTGGGAAAATTGTTAACTCTGGCCCCGAATCTTCTGCCAAGGTGGAAATTGTGGTTCTCGAAGGTGATTTTGATGGTGAGGAGGGTGACAATTGGACACATGATGAGTTTAAGAACAACATAGTAAGAGAGAGAGAAGGAAAGAAACCTCTTCTTACAGGAGATGTATTTCTAAATTTAAATGAGGGGATTGGTTTGGTGGCTGAGATTTCATTTACAGATAATTCAAGCTGGACAAGAAGCCGTAGGTTCAGGCTTGGGGCAAGAGTTGTTGATAATTTTGATGGAATTAACATAAAAGAGGCGAAGACGGAATCCTTCATTGTCAGGGATCACCGAGGAGAATGTGAGTACTTATTCATGCCTTCATATTTGATGAGTAAGGATATAACTATTTATTTAATGGCATTCCTTTGCTGTTTTCAATAGACTATCAACATTTAAATGTTGTCTGCGAGAATAATTGGATTATGATGGCTTTGAACATAGTTGTTCAATCTTCTATTACTTTTGAAAACATGTACCATTTGTGAATGTGATTATTACATACTGTAATAAATGTGGAGAGTGAATTGATTAGGAAAATTGAATGTGAATTAGTTTTCCTTTCACGCACTGGTTGACTTTTACCTGTTTTAAGAGAGAACTTTGTAGACTTGTGCAGTAATGCCGAAGCTTCGTCCACCTAAAGGCAAAATATATGGGCCCTGACTTCTGACCAATATACTTTAGAGTATCTATCAGTTGGCAATGCATATTATTCAACTTGTATTAGGTATTGTTGAAACAGAATATAAAACATTTTAGTCTTAACTTGCAAAGGAGGATAATACAAATTGGAACTTAGAATATTAAAACAATAATAATAATAACAAATAACTGTGTTGTAGAACTGTTAGTTGGAACTTGGAACTTGGAACTGTAAAGAGATTCAAATGAAGCACCTTTCTTGCCTGGCAAAGAGATCTGAATTTGCTTTTGTCATCTGTGAGGAGATGTCTTAGCAATCGATCAATATGTAAACATTGAAATTTTTTGGATGGGAATGCTTATGATTAGAAATGTGGCACATTTAATTTAGCTATCATGATAGATGCATAGGAACCTATTTTTATAACATTTGTTTCTTGTTGCAGTGTACAAGAAGCACCACCCTCCATCTCTGTTTGATGAGGTGTGGAGATTAGAAAAGATTGGCAAAGACGGGGCTTTCCATAAGCGTTTAAGCAGGGAAAATATCAATACTGTGAAGGATTTCTTGACCCAGCTCTTTATAGACCCTCAAAGACTTCGCCATGTAAGAATTTACTGCTTTTTATCTCAATACATTAAAATTCATAATTTATACCTTCGTAATTTTTTTACTGTATTTTGTTGAAGCTATTGTCTACTGATAGAATTTTTATTGGTTATTTATTTTTTAGGATGTTTAATTTATGAACTTGTAACAGTTTTTTTAATCAGAAAAGAAAATATATTTTCTCAAAATTTGAAATTAGGTGAAAAATCCTTTATCTACTGAAACTAGAACACCTACTCATCTTCAAAAAACTTGGCAGAAACTTGAGATTGTTTCATCATGCCTTAGTTGAAAGCTATCATTTTGATTGATATTGAGTTGTTGACACCTTCTTTTTATATGACTGATTAATATAATACCAATAAATGTGCATGTAAGTAGTCATGCTTTATGTTTCACCATGGCAGACACCTCAAGTCCATGTGAGATAATAAATATGTGTTCATTGCCCTTGTCACTTCCCCAGGATGTATTCAGTTATTCATCAAGAATCTGAAACTGTGGACTCTAAGGAACCTAACCTATAATGTGCTTCATGTTGTATCTTTGCCTCATTAAAGTTTTATGAATTTCTTGAATAAGTTCAGCTACTGAGATTGCTTACAATAAGGGCTTTAATGTACTTGGAGGTATAAACATTTATATGGATTTTTTGCAGGTTCTTGGTACAGGTATGTCTGCTAAGATGTGGGAAGTTACAGTAGAGCATGCTCGGACATGTGTAATTGATAAGAGAATGTTCTTATATTATGCTCCTGGTTCTCAACAGAAAAGTGGTGTGGTCTTCAATGTTGTGGGACAAGTTATGGGAGTACTTTCGGACAGCCAGTATGTTCCAATAGATAAGCTGCCTGAAACTGAGAAGGCACGCCAACTTTGCCTGAACCCTAACTTTGTTTTACTTCATTTTTTGGTATTTGTTTTTCTGTCATTTCTGGTTTCTTACTATCAACTTTGCCTTCAGGTTGATGCTCAAAACTTGGTAATTGCTGCATTTGAACACCCAGAGGAGGTTATCTCTTTTGAAGATGAAGCCTCTCTTGTGGATGGCTCTTCACACTTGTCTAACATTCCTTGCCCATCAAGCTCACCCAGGACAGAGAATTGTAATGGAAACAAGCTTTTGTCTTCACACAAGATGGGTGGATTTGATTACGCACAACCAAATGCTTCTTCTCCAGATATCATTTCATCTATATATTCTGTTGGGGGTGTTGGCGGCTTGGATGATTATGCCTTGCACAGCATTGAAAATATGGGTCTTAGATATGAACATAGTTTGAGCTTCCCAGGTCAAGTCTCCAACCCTCTCATATGTGACACTGAAACCATGACTCAGGCTTTCTGCGATGATGATCATCTGCGGTTTTTTGATACTGATCTTCAGTCTCAGAACCTTGGTTTGGAAACTCCAGCTGATTTACAAAGTGCTCTCGATGGCTTCCTGATGACACGTTCTACAGCTGTTGCCGTCGATAAGGCTCAGAGGAGATGGACAAAGATCTCTAGTGTGTTGAAATGGTTCACTATTAGGAGACATGTGGCCTTAAAAAAGACTTGTGTTCGAGAAATTCGTAGATATTAGCAGAATATGGAAAAAGGTTATCAAATCAGAGTGGCAAATATAGTATTAGCCAATGCTGCCCGAGTAAAAATTTGTGTGCAGTTTTAGAGATAAGTTGGCTTCAATAGTTGTAGATACATCCAATCTATATATATTTTGGCTCTGCTGCAGAGATTAGGAAATCTTTTCTTCTTTTTCTTTTTAATTTTTTTTTTTGCACATTAAACTGTAAATGGGTAGATGCGATGCATTGTTCAAGTTGAAGCCTGAATACAATAGATAAAGCTGTGAAACTGATATTGTGAATTCCTGTGGCTGTTGGATTATCATTTTGTATTTATGCATTTCTTCAATAAAGGCAATTGAATCTTTTATTTTCAGTCTTCATCTATCCCTGATTAGCACTTTGTGTGTATGGGACGAAAATCTTTATCAGAACTTTGATGAGTATTTGTTTTATACATTAGTATCTGTTTGGCTGGCAGGTACAGGTTTTAGTGCTCAAGAATCTTAAAGATGGAAAGAATGGGGCTATAGCTTGTGTGATCCGGAACTGCAAGTCTTTTTTTTTTTTTTTTTTGGGTCAATCAAAATATATATATATATATATATATATATATATATATATTCCTTACTATACACTACATTTAAGAAAATTATAAATTTTCATCATACTTCAGTAGGGGTGGGTAAACGATCGGTTTGGTTCAACATCGAACCAAACTAAAATTACATTTTCATCAAATCGAATCAAATTTAAAGTAAAAATCAAACTTATCGAACTGAAAATTTTGGTTCAGTTCGTCGGTTTGAGTTGGTTTTGTTTTTTTTTTTTGTTTTTACTATTTCTCCTTCTTTTATATAAATTTGAAATAAAATTCAAGTATATATATATATATATAATTCGGTTATAACCGAAATTTTTTGGACAAAAATAAAATCGAACCAAACCATTCAGTTCGATTTTGCTCACCCCTACACTTCAATCCCAGTCATATCAATTTAGATTACATTTTAGTTCTTAAAATTTTAAAATTTATTACATTTTAATCCCTCAACATTTTGTATTTTAGCATAGGAACTTTTTTTTTGCAAGTCAAATTATACTATCCATCAACAAATGTCAAGACATAGGTTATACATGTCAAACATTGAGCCAATAGTTTACATGGCCATATTGAAAATTCCACTACAAGCATGACCTATAAATAGATCTCTCCAGTGATTCAATGAACCCCAAATTAATAAAAACACAGAAGGTGAAATGTCTAATCCAAGTTGCCATTGTCATGTACTAGTTGTGACTTACCCTGCTCAAGGTCACATTAACCCTCTCTTACAATTTGCTAAACGCCTGGCCTCCAAAGGAGTCAAGGCCACTCTTGCCACTACCCCTTACACTATCAACTCAATCCATACTTCTCCTACAGTAGGTTTTGAACCCATCTCTGATGGCTTTGATGAAGGTGGCTTCAAGCAATCCTCAGGTGTAGAATCTTACTTAGAATCATTCAAGAAAGCTGGTTCAAGAACTCTTACAGAGCTTATCTTGAAATTTAATGCCTCAGGTTCCCCTGTTTCTTGTATTGTGTATGACTCTTTGTTGACTTGGGCTCTTGATGTGGCTACACAGCTTGGGATTTATGCTGCTGTGTTCTTGACCAATTCAGCTTCTGTTTGCTCTATTTATTGGCAAATTGAAAATGGTTTCTTGGGTTTTCCTGTTAAACAAGAAACTTTGCCCCTCTCGTTGCCTGGCCTTCCTCCTCTTGGTTTCTTTGATTTGCCAAGTTTTCTGGCATGGCCCACCAGTCAGTCTGCTTATCTGGCTGTTATCATGGAGAAATTTCACTGTTTAGAGCAAATTGATTGGGTCTTCTGCAACTCCTTTGACGACCTAGAGATTGAGGTAATCCAGTTTCATTCTATATTCATAGCTCCAATACTACTTGTTATTTGGTACTATACTTCAAAAAAAACTTTTAATTTATTTATGATAAAATTTATATATTTTAATTATAAAAATTCAAAATAATTAAATAACAACTCAAGTAACAATGCCTTACCACATAGACCCTTAATAGGACTATTGATGATATAAATCCTGAATTTTTTAGACAATTTTAATTTTATTTATTTAGGTTATATTTATATAGGATCAATGATAATCATATTCAAGGAGGTGAGAATCATGGGTAATTCTTGGGATAAATAATTATGATTTTATGTACAGTATAAAGTATAATGTCATAGTAGATACATGCCTTGCCCTTGCCCATGATTGTCTCCATTAAATTATTGCAAATGTTAAATATGTAATTCAATAGATAATTAGATTTCTGATTTGTTCACTGCTTTGATTGTTCAAAAAGCTAGTAAAAGCCATGAGGGGATTGTGGCCAGTGGTGATGGTTGGTCCAATGGTGCCATCAGCCTACCTAGACCAACAAATTGATGGAGATACAGCGTATGGGGCAAGTCTGTGGGAACCAACAAGCCACCAGTACCTGAAATGGCTAGACACCAAGCCACCAAAGTCAGTAATATATGTATCTTTTGGAAGCATGACAGATATTTCAGCTAAACAGGCTCAAGAAATGGCATGGGGTCTGAAAGCAAGCGATATGCCTTTCCTATGGGTTATTAAAGAATCAGAAAACAAGCTACCTGTTAATTTTCTAAACTCAGTAGGTGAAACAGGGCTGGTTGTGTCATGGTGCAACCAACTAGAAGTAATAGCTCACCAAGCTGTGGGTTGCTTTGTTACACATTGTGGATGGAATTCTACATTGGAGGGGTTGAGCTTAGGCGTTCCAATGATAGGCGTTACGCAGTGGAGCGACCAGCCGATGAATGCCAAGTTTATCGAGGATGTGTGGAAAGTGGGAGTAAGAGCTAAGAAAGATGAAGAGGGGATTTTAACAAGAGAGGAACTTGAGAAATGTATAAGAGAAGTTATGGTTGGAGAAAGGAGTCAAGAAATTAAGACAAATGCCTATAAATGGAGAGAACTTGCCAAGAGAGCTGTAAGTGTTGGTGGGAGCTCAGACACCAGTATCGATCAATTTGTAGTGAAGTTGTTGGAGGGGAAGAAAGCATAATTGTTAGTATGCATCAAACAAAGTAGAACTTGTACTACTGAAAAGACAGAGTAAACATAGCATGAGACGGATGTATTATTAATAAAATTTCCCATAAATGGTGATTTGAAGCAATTCATAAGCATATGATCATATTTACTCAATAATTTAATGAGTATGGACCTACAAGAGTGTGAAATTTACATTTGTATTCCTGTAACATAGCATATTACAGTATAACTGTATAATATAGCAAAAGAGATTATCATTTATAAAGGACCAGTTCTCCCGTATCAGAAATTTGTTGCAACTTGTGGACATGAGCTCAAGGACAAGTTCAGAAGATGACAGTACTGTGAATTCAACCGAACTGAGGGATTCTTTCAAAATCATAATCACTAGATTTATGAAGAGTTCACTTCTTACAAGCACTGCTATCATTACATAATTCACCCTGCAAGGAAAACATAACGATGTGTTGATAAGCACCAAATACGTCTCCTGTCTCAACATCTAATCATTTCCACATGACAGAAACGTGCAGGATAAAACTGCTCTTAATATGCCAACTAAGAAAGAATCTCCAGGCAATTGATTCCTGCCAACTTATCCTTGGATAGAAGAGGAACTTGAAAGATAGGTAGCAGTGGTCCATTTTATTAGGTTCATCATTCATGTAAAATGCACTGTTACATAACATTTGCACTCACAGGGCTTTTATGTGGGAAATTTGTAAGATAAGACCAAGTTTTCAGCTGCTGTCATCAGCTGTTCATTATGTAGGAAAATAATGCTAAAAGAACTCTAATTGAAATTCAAGTTTGAATTCAATCCCTACTGTCTCACCATTTCATCTGATATGATTATTAAATTTACCATCATCTTTGATTGTGTCTCTTGTTTTGATTTTCTATTTAATCATTGAACAGAAGGTTATGGTTCAAGTTCTTGTCAAAATTAAAAAATATGCAAAAAAAATGGAAAAAAAAAATTTGTTGGATAGAAGAAACAAGGAAATTTATTCAGTTGCACTTGCTTACCTTCTTTTTTCGTGCTTCCAAAACTTCCTCTAAAGGTGGTCGGCCTGAAACCAAAACAGGTCATTGGCAAGTGAAGTATTATATTGAGAAAAAAAAGGAGCAAAATCCTCTTAGTCATGAATCAGTTTAAGAAGTAAACACAGTATCTATTAACCTGTAATTTGAAGACGATATTTAGCCCAAACACTGTATAGAGCATCAGCTATGGTTCCAATCTGAAAATAGCATGATTTTGTCACTAATGAAACATCAAGGAGAAGACAAAAGCACAAGTTCGCTAAGGGAACTAACAGATAATTAGAACTATTACAAGGGACTTACAGGTTCATACTTCGTAATGGCATAAACCCATCCAAGACCAACCTGTTCATATAATCTTCTGAATGCCTGCAGAAGTTTTCTAGCATGAGTTTATTCTGGAGGTAGCTCAACTAATGCTGTCTTTGGCATCTATAGATTATCTAGAGATTACACAACCCTGTTGTTAAGATAATGTTACTGATATCTTTAATTGACAATATTATCTATAGCACATTAGCAGTGACAAGAAGAAATTGATCTAATCCGAACATGAAGTTTGCCTAATTAGATATTGTCTTACAAGTGTTTCGTGTGCATTTAAAGGAAGTAATATCAGTAGCAAGATTCAAGAACAAGCAAACACTTATAGCAGACATATAGCACCTACGTACATTGTTAAGTTATACCTAGTCAAGAGATTAAGAAGCAACATACATCAAGAAAGGCACAACAGTAGTACTAGTAATCTAAAATCAAAACTTGATAGAGATTAGGAGTGAAGGCATACTTCAACATCTGTGACTACTGTTCCATCCGAAAGGATTGCATGAATTCTTCCCATAACCTACACCACAAACTACACTTGTCACTAAACAAACACCAACAAATTAACATCATTAGCATATGTCATGGGAGGCCCATCTCAATGGTGGAATACATGCCTCATAGTGCAACAGGTCAGATTTGATGTCCATGCATCTAAAATTTCTGATTAAAAAATAGTAATAATAATAATAATTTAATTACAGTTTTGTAGTCTAGGCCTTGATTCTCCTCTGGAGAGTAATCCTCTGCACTTATGTCAACAAACTTTATGGTGCCATAATTTTTATTTCTCTCCCTAAGCATATTGACCTGACAAAAGAAATATATAAACAAATTGAAAAGAAAGAAAGAAAGAAAATAGCAAGAAAAAGTGATACAGGCAGACCTCACGCATGCAAAGCGGGCAATCTCCATCATAAAGCATTTTAATCTTCCAATTGTGGGGCGATTGTTCTTCGTCATCTTGTTTCTTGCTGGTTATTGGATCCACTGTTGCCTCCTGTATTGCACGAATTGGATACTTAAATCCTGAAAAGAAACCATCAATATGTTGAAAATTGAGTTTATTACTACAAATTAACAACGATTCTTTAGCTTAATGATAAAATTTTATAATAAAAAAATACATAAATAGAGTATCAGGCATCAACCCAATTCAAAGTCCTTTCAAATGATGCATGTAAAACAATAAAATTAAACCCACTAAATGAATCGAAATTAGAAAGAGAGAGCGAGTGATCACCAGTTTGCGAAGTAGGATTTGATGTAAATCTTGATTGGAGAGGATGGGAAGAGAAGTGATGAAATCCGAGGATGAGATTGCGAGGAATCGAAAGGATATAAGGGTGGCTTCCCTGTCGTGCAATAGTGCACGCAGTGGTTGCAGCTCCTCTCAATGCCATTTCTTTTTTCGTGTGTGTGGCTTGTAGTTTCCAAAGATTATGGAATATGTGGGGCGACTGAGTTCTTCTTCTTCTTGAGGCAACTGCTTCTGTTAATTGACCATACGTGGCTGCCTCGGCTTCACCAAAAACTAACATTTTGGCTCCAGCTGATTCCTACTTTCTGCATGATAGTGATACATACAACAAAAATAAATAAATAAATAAATAAATATATATATATATATAATGAATAGTATTTTTTTTATTTTTATCTTCCATTAATAATATTTAAGTCCAACTAAAAAAATGGTCAAAATTATGATTTAAAAGAATTTTCTTGTTATCCTAACATTTTCCTTCCAAGTTTGATGTTTAAAAAATAGGGAAAATTACATTACAATAAAATATTTTGTGATTTCACACTTATTTTAAATGAAGGTTGTAGTTTGTTTCGTGACATTTTAATGTCCTGTGATTTTATTTATGCATGATAGTGATACATACAAAAAAAAAATATATATATATATATATATATATATATATATATATTAATTTCATAAATATAATGAATAGTATTTTTTTTTATCTTCCATTAATA
The DNA here is from genome assembly GCA_949750685.1 of Vernicia montana. Lineage (NCBI taxonomy): Eukaryota > Viridiplantae > Streptophyta > Magnoliopsida > Malpighiales > Euphorbiaceae > Vernicia > Vernicia montana. Next base: position 27,016 of record CATKHJ011117808.1, read on the forward strand.
ATATTTAAATCCAACTAAAAAAATGGTCAAAATTATGATTTAATAGAATTTTCTTGTTCTCTTAACATTTTCCTTCCAAGTTTGATGTTTAAAAAATAGGGAAAATTACATTACAGTAAAATATTTTGTGATTTCACATTTATTTTAAAATGGAGGTTGTGGTTTGTTTCGTAACACTTTAATATCCTGTGATTTTCTCTGTTAGACACATTAATATCAATTTACGTAATGCCGTTAAATGTTTTGACGTGGAAAATAAATAATAATATCGATTTTTCTACGTGACGCACACGTGCTATTACTTTTCTTACTTGGCACACACGTGTCATAACATAAAAAATTTTTAAAAAAAAATTTGAAACGCAGCGTTTAATGTGAAATATCCTCTGTTACCGTCACCATCACCATCGCCATCGTCATCATTGTCCCAATCGTCAACCAAAGGCCCAACCAACGCCAACACTTCATCACCATCGCTACTACCATCTATCCACGCCTCCAACTCGTGCGTAAAGAGTTCAACATTGCCGACCACCGTGCATCTGAGCCCAGCCACAGGAACCAACGTACCTGATAACACGTCAACGGAGAAGGAGACTGAAGAAGTTGCAACAACAATCAGTAACGGCAGAGGATCAGAGTGGTGATGGTCGGACGAAGTAACGACCAACGGTGGAGAGAAACTTGTGGTAGTGGCGCAAGCAGGCGGGTCTTTTAGTCGCGATCCGAATCTGTTGATTCAGCGTTGACGACAACTAGATGAAGCTAGCGTGGTAATGGTCGAAGTAGGCTCGATGCAGCACCTCACCACCTGCACCTCACAAGCCAACGTTGACCTGTTCCAACTCGATCCCAACCGTTGTCCAACTTCGACGTCTCTGAGCGGTGGCCTTCAATTTTCATGTGCTTCAATTTCTATTAATTAATTAAATAAAACATATTATATATTTTTTTAAAATTTTCTTTTTTTTTGATAATTGATTAAAATTTTTAATTTTAATTAGATTGTGGATCCTACAAATCTAATTATCATCTACCTCATTAAAAAAATTAATATTTAATGTCACACTATAAAAATTAAAGACGTTAGTCAATTTAGCAGATAAATGTCAAACGATGAAAATCACAGGGCATTAAAGTGTCATGAAATAAATTACAGCTCCCATTTAAAATAAATGTGAAACCATATGGTCTTTTATTTTATTTTTCCCTAAAAAATATAAATAATTTATATTTAATAATTGTACTAAAAACTTCAAAATAATATAATTATAATATAACATAAGCGTTACATTAAACACATTTAGTAATATTATATTATACTTTATTATATTTAATAAGTGGTAATTTGAATAAGAAAGGAGTAAGTAACTAGATGAATTAAACTAAATAATTCAATCATACATTTGGATATATTTTTATTTAATGATACATTCCCTCACTCAATCTCCTTGCAATTCTCTTTTTTAATTTTTTATTTTTCGTTAGAGACTAAAATAATATTATAAGTTGCACAATTTTTTGTAATTTAAGAGATTCGAAATTAAATACTGATCACACATAATTCACATCTCCTTGCAAACATTGTATTGCAGTTTTTAAAAAAAAATTAACCAAAGAAATTTGATTGTATGCTACTAAAATGATTTTCAAAGCTATGCGATCGCAAATTAATTAAATTTTTATAAAAAAAATAAAAATAGATGGGCACAAATAGCAAAGGTGAAGTACAAAGGGGTACTACTGCAAAATCAAGTGTTTCAAATTACGGGTCGGGTCAATGAAAAAGATTCCCTGGTAATGGGTCAGTGCCTCCATTTTGATCTGGCTTGTCTTTGTTCTTTCTCCCAATCATTTTTCAGTGAAAGAGAAGAACAAAATGGCATTCCTTGTAAAAAATTCCACAATTTCTTCTCACTTTCGATCTCAATCTCAGGTAATTTCTTTGTATCTAATCGATTTATCGATTTTATTTTCCTGATCGATTGATTGATTTGAATTTGATTTTGCTGTTTCGAAACTTGGCAGAAGACAGAAGGCGCGTTCTCTCTTTCTCGCCGTGGATTCCACGTCGAACCTGGGCCTCGCGAGAAAGCTGTGAGTTTCTCCCCTCTCTCTTTCTCAGTTATTGCTCTCTCTATCATTGCTTTGTTGCTTAGGGTTTTGAAACTTTTTTTTTCCTTCATCATAAGTGAATAGCTTGCTATTTTTCAAATCAAAATTTTCATTCTTGGATGAGGAATGATTTCAGTGTGTACAAGACTAGTATGATTAAGAGTTGTATAATTGATGAAGTTCTTGAATTTCTATTTTAATTGCATGATTCATTTACATTCTTAGTGTATATATATTTTTTTGCATGCATGTTCATGGAGCTTGGTTATTGACTTATTGTTAAAAAACCAAATAGAAGCATTTTTTGCTTTTAATACCAAAACTCAGAATAGAAAAATCAGGGAAAAAAGAAGAAGGTATTCATGAGATGCATGAAAGCAAATCTAACTAAGCAGTACCTGTCTCAAGATTTCAAATAGTATATGCATCTTTGTTTTATTTAGTATCCTAAACTGCGCTGTGGAAAAACTTTGGCATTTCCTGCATCGGTATGTAATTTCCTGAGGTTTGCATATAATTCGTGAGCCTTGTTGTGCTAAGTTATTTATGTTGCAGCTCTTGGCAGAAGATCCAGCTCTTAAGCGATTCAAGTCACATAAGAAGAGTGTGTGGAGACTCAAAAGACTCGGAGATGTTCTCACAATTGTTGTTGTTGCAGGTATGTTGGTATCTTTGCTATAAGCTGAAGGAAATTGCTTATTAGTATTCTCCCATCTTCTTTTTGTACAAGAATTTTTTTTAGTGCAATTGATAATATTTTGGGACTAGTTGTACCTCAGAAGCAAGCTGTGTTATTAGTAGGTTCTCAGGTGCACAGTACGAAAATAGTGCCCTAAGGTAATTCAATGGTTTGGAGCATATAGGAAATGGACAAGGTTGTGGGCATCCAACAATCTCCCTGTTGATTGAAATGATTGTTAATTCCACAAGGAAAATTTTTAATCCAAATATATTATCGTAACTTAATTGAGCTGTCAGGATATTCTCAGGCCAGAGAGATTTTACAATGTGCTCACAGGAAATTTTGTTTTATAAGCTTCCAAGCAAGAAGCAAAACTTTGCTGTTTCTAAGTGGTAGATTGTCTCTCCTATTAAGTGCCAAGTATAAACTTTGGCTTACTAACATATAATAAAAAAACATCAAAAACATTAAGAATGCATTTTGATATCAGTTTTGTAAATTTGATTCTTAATATTTGAATGGAAACTTGAATTTCGTAGGTTTTTGTGTCCTTTTTGCACCTGGATGACATGCATGTCCATGTTCCTTTTTCTCATCCAGTGACCACTCTTATGCTTTTGTGTAAGTGCCTGGCCTGGGGCATCCTTCCATATTTAAACATCATTGTAACTTGAGTAAGCTTCTATTATTGAAGGATGGCACATGCTACTTAGCAATTATGAAGTGCTTGCCTTTGGCCATGGACATCTCCATCACCTGTTCTTCTTTCTTCTATTCAAGTGACCCATTTCCTCCTATATCAGAATCTCTCTTCAATTTCAAAACTCTTAAACTGGCATCTTCTCTCTTAGGGCAATGTCCTGTCTAATTTGGCATGTCTTTTACTGGTCTTGGGCAAGGAAGATGACTCATTGGCGACCTTGATCCATAATAGAGACTGGGATCCACACTAGAAAGGAGATCAACATATTCCCCAAGTAAACTTATGTTCCTTGGAGAGTTAAAAAATTTTAATAATCTTTTTTCCTTTCTGATTCTGGATTTTGTCTTCTTTTCTTAATCGAAGCTGAAGAGATGAGTGACAAGATACTGTCTATTGAAGTGAGAATTACAATAAGAAGTTTTGCATTTTCTCCTTTTAGGTGTTTCCAAAGACTTGACTGCATAGCACACATTAGCTCATTTATTCAGTGGAAGTTGATTTTTTGTGTTACTGATGGCACCAATTCAGAAATCTTTTGTGCTTGTGAAGTTGATTACAAAAACTTCAGGAACAGCCAAAAGCTACATTACAACCTTTGCGCTTCACAGATGGCTATATAATATGCTAAATGAAAGGCTTCTTTGTCTTGTTACATTATCTCTATTACTTTTGACCTGTGCTAGGTGCTTACAAAGTCCTTTTTGAATCATGGTATTGCTTACCAGATATCGGCTGGAACGGTTGAAAGTACTTTGATCAACAGAGGAGACTAGCTTTTGCTTTTTAACAATTTGGTTCATGTTGTTAATTGTTATGTGTTTCTGTACTCTTATGTTGCACGTCTGTTTCAGGCTGTTGCTATGAAATTTATGTCAAAGCAGTGATGCGGGAGGAGGCTCGAAAAAAGGCAGGGGAAAGTGCATAATGCAACTATGCAACAATTCCATGTTATTGCTTGCAACAATGTTAGATCCATTTTTTATTTTGTCTCGGTGTTAAATAAGCAGAACAGTCAGTCTTCTTGTAATCAAATGCTTGCTCTTGAGAGTTGCTATCCTCGTGTTTTCAGTTAGCATTTATTCTCTGACTAAAATCTGTGTTTGATACACATTATGACATGCATATTTGGTTCTTTTGTGTTTCTACTTAGAAATGGGGGTGGAAATCCATTATATACTGTGATTTTTCTTCGATTTTAGATTCGCGAGTCACGACTCACATCTGGGATCACCTTCAATCCAGATTGTATCCAGTAATGACTCATTATTAATATTGTTGGTCAACAATGTTATTTAAAATGTTGCAGTCATTAATGAGAAGCAGGGCCTTTAATTTTTTTTTTTCCTCTTAAGAAAATGTGTTTCCAGGTGGCTCCATGTGCTTTTGTTAGGTGGATGAAGTCAATGGTAAACGAAAGAGATGGTTGGCATGCTCTTTAGTTTGATTTTTAATGTTCTATTAACAAAGATTATATCAGTAGATGTTGCCTTGCGCAAGCACCGTATTTGTTCTCTCCTGTGACATTATAAATGTGGGAGATGGCACCTACCATCTTGCACTGTTTAATTTTCGTACAAGTTCACTTAATTACAGAAATCAAATTTCATAAGTGAGTTCTAACAATTTAAGCACGATTTAAACTCTTAATTAATAAAGCCAATTAACAATTAAGCTAAGCTTTAATAAATGGTATAACTTGAGTTACAATGAAAATGGTCTTGATTCTACTTGTCTATTGTTAATGAAGTTCAACTTTCGGCTCAAGCTTGGCGAGTAGACTACAAAAATATATATCAGCGTCTGTCATTATCAACCCGCCCATCTTGTTGTGAATTAAATTTTGAAATTTTTAGCTTTTCTTTATTTTCTTTATAAGTCCACTAGCACACTCGTTTTTTTTTTTTTTTTTTTTTTTAAAAAAAATCAGATTCCAAGTACTAGTGAAATTGGGCATCAAATTCTTGAAATTATTTAATTCACTTTAGCTATCTAACATTAAAAAATAGAGAACAAGAATATATTTTATAATATTCACTGCCATTTGTTACTTTAAATAAATAAAAACAATTAATAACACATACTCCATTCTTTTAGTTACTGACTTGAATCAATGACTCTAAATATAGTTTAAAGCCGGTTAGTTTAGGCAGTTGAAGAAATAGTTTAATGGGAGAGACATGAATTTAAATACAGATTTATTGCTAGTACCAACCCAAAAATAAAATAAAATATAAACAAAATTTCTTTTTATTTTTAATTTATATTTTCTCCTAAAAATTGACTAATAATTTCATGACACATAGTATATACCAATATCATACAGTGGAATATAGAACAAAAGGGAAATGAAATAGAAAAAGAAAAGGGGAAGAAAGAAAGAAAGAACGGTAATAAATTTAAAAATGGAGAATCATAATTGGATGGAGTAGTGAGATGGTGGATGCATTACCCTATCTGTCTCTGATACATAATATAATGCCAAAAATAAATTCAAGAAAGAATTATAAGTCATTATGATGAACAGACCCCACAATTTTTAGTAGAAAAGTCCCCATTCTCTTACGTTTTTACCGAGACAATTATGCTTAGCTGCCTACTCGCTTCTGTGTATGTCTGCTACACCTACTCCTTCCTTCACATAAGAGTGAAGGGTAATTAGGGGTTAACACGTTAATAAAGCCCAGAATTTAAAAATCTCCATATCTGATTAAAATTTTGAGCTTTTAATTATTAAAGAACTGGTTCTGATTTGTTTAAAAAAATATTTGTACCAATTGTCTTAATAATTCGGTACAGTATAATTTAGAGATTTAAATATTTGGATATTTGATTTTAATCTAAGTCTGGTTCGATTTGATTAGAGGATTCAGGTATAAATTTATAATATATATACCATATTTTATAAATTTTATATCTATTATAAATTTATAATTATATAAATATAAATACATGTATAAGTAATAATGTATATAATATGTATTATAAATTTATAATTATATAAATATATATAAATTAGTTAATCGATATGGGTATTAAGTATTTGGTTTCAATATGGGTATGTTTCGATTCAATTCTCGATACGGAGATCAATGCATCCCCGTCTTATCTCAATACATTTACAACAGTCTAATTCAATTTGATTATTTTTTCTAGTCTTAGGAATTTTCTTCATAGTTATTTTTTCGATTAGAGAATTTGATTCAAGTTCCCTGCGTCTCATGCTCACTTCTACCTACTAGGTAATGACCATCTTTCAATGATATCAATCTTAAAAAGATTCGGATTATGAATTTTTTGTCTGTCCTTCATATGTATGTGTTAAATTATGTTAATTTTTTTACGAAAAATATTATATTATATGTTAAATTATGTTAATTTTTTTACGAAAAATATTATATACATAAATCCAAGATATTATATGATACAAAGCTAGATAATGAGATTAAAATTGTATAAAATTTTCAACTATCAAATTATATTCATATCAAATTAAATATTATAAAATATAATTCAAATTCAACATGGATAATAATTAAATTAAATTCAAAAATTATCTTGAGTTTCAACTTTAGTCTTATTACCAAATAAAAGTAATTTTATATTTTTATAAAGTTATTATTGTCATAATTATTTTTAAATATAAAAAACTTTTAGAGAAAAAATAATTATTGAGATTTGAATTCTTATTTTTTTTATGAGATAAATGTTTTACTAATAAATCTATTAGTTTAATGATGTTATTGTCATGTAGAGAAAATTGATGGAGTCAAATTTAATTCAAAATGGGCTAAGACATTGTCTAAATTTGGATTTGAACTTTGATTGAATTTTTCAATCAATTTTATTCAAATTAATAAAAAATATATTGCATATATTTCATTAGTCATTGTGGAATTTAAAAAAAAAAAAAAAAGAAACTCAATTTATTAACAATCTAAATTGAATTGATCCTCCATTAAGTTAATGATCAAGTAAATCTATTTAACGACCTGTTTTAAATTGTGGTTTCAAATATGAAATCTCCATGTTAAAAAAAAAAAAAAAATTGTTTAGAGTAGAACCCAAATTCCCCACTTGGATGAGGGATTATTTAACACGCGCGTAATCAGAGAGTGGTTTAATGCAGGCGACCACGTAAAAATCGCGATATGTCCGAATGTGGGTACCTGGTAATTTGCTTCTCCCTTCTGTCCAAAGTCCAAACCTGAAATTTACTGTCTTTGTTTATACGCTACAAACTCGGGCAAGAAGACTATGTTTGGGAAGGGGTGAAAATGGAGGAGGAGGAGAGAAAGTGAGGGGGAGAAAGTGTCAGAATGCTCATTTTTTTTTTTGTTTGGGAATTGAAGAGAAAGCGAGGAAAAGAGAAAGAGAGAAGAAAATTAATTACTTGGGCCTATAAATTTTTGTCACCTCATCTTGAGGTGAAAATAAAAAGAAAAATAGTGTAATTATTTTTTTACTCTTTTAAATAAGAGAAAACTTAATTAAATTAAAGGGCAATGCTATAAATTCAATTTCAAAATATTTTTTAATCATTATTTCAAATAAAATAAATAAATTTTCACCTCATTTTCTCCTATTTCCAAATAAAACAACAGATTATATATAATTTCCCTTCTCACTTTCTCCCTTCCTCACTTTTTCCCCTTCTTACATTTTTCTCAAAGGGTAAAATCATACCAGCACTAATAGATTAGATATGATTAGAACTCTTAAGTGGCAAATCTTCGGATTGCATCCCTTTCATTTGCCATCTTCAGTTGTTAAATTTATGAGGTTGTAGTTTGTACTTTTAGATTTATATATATAATATCTCTTGTTAAAAAAAAAAAAAAACAATTTAATTTAATAAATATTTTCCCATCATCAAATTACAAAATTACCCTTCTCTTTTCCATTAAGTACAAAGTTTCAAAGTCCAACGACAGCCTTACTACTAGTTGCCATTTTTTTTTTTGGCCGTTTCTGTTTAGTTGTGCTCTCTGAGCTGTAATAAGTCTCAGCGGCTCAGAATTTTGAAAGTCTTTCTCTTTATCACCAAATCATCTCAAAAGACTTAATCTTTTTGGAGTTTCTTCCAATTAACTTGTTTTATAGTATTTTTGATTTGGGTGTTCAAGAAACAGATAGACACAGAGATCAAATATGGCAACATTTGCAGGGACAACCCAGAAGTGCAAAGCATGTGAAAAGACTGTGTACTTGGTGGATCAGCTTACTGCTGATAATAAAGTCTATCACAAAGCTTGTTTCAGGTGCCATCACTGTAAGGGTACCCTTAAGGTCAGAGAACACTTCTACTTTCAATTGAAGATAGAAACTTTCTGTTGAATTTCATCATTTTATATCTTCTTTTTGATGTCTTTGTTATTGATCATGCTAGTTTATACATAATACCCTCTTTTTAGTTTAGTATTTTTTGTGCTGATTTTGTGTATGATGGGTTAGATCATAGATGTGTTTATGAGTATGTTGATAGATAGTTATTGAGTGATCTATAATGTGAAGCCTTCTAAAAGTTTTGATCTTCTATTACTTAAGTACTAAAGATGAGTTTTTATTTTATATTTTTTTCCCTCCCTTCCTGGGGTTCAAATCAGATTTTTGTTTATAAATTTTGGATCTTTTTTTTCTTTTTTGTCACTTGACCAGTTCAATTGGTTGATCGTTTAGATTTTTTTTTTTTTTTTTTTTCTGTACTGGTTGGTTAGTGATAGCTCCATTTCTTTGGCTTTAAACTTGATGTTTAGAATATGATTTTGAGTGGTGAAGGGCTGCGCCCCATAAGCTATCAATCAAGGAAGAGGTGGGGTTGAGGAGGAGGTAGATATTAGGTTAAGATATATTGTCAAACAAGGACTTTGAATGGTTGCGAAGCAATGCCTGTTTGCTTTTGTTTTTGTCGGCCTGGTGGGTAGGTGGGAAGTGACAAAATAAAGAATAGAAGAAGGGGGTTTTGTTCTATTTGGAGCCAAAACTGTCTTATAAATTTCAATATGCATATTTAGAAGTTTAAGTTTATATATAATGTATAGTTCAATATTAGTAATTTTCAGAACTTCACTAGAATATCAAGGAACAACATCTGCACAGGTTGAAATTCAAGCCGCTTATTCTTTTAAGAGTTTGATCTCTATGAACCTTGTTTCCTGGTAAAAGCAATCGGTTTAAGTTTGACAGCCCTCTGTGTGAATGTTGGTTTCTGCAGCATCACACAAAATATTACCAGAATTTTTTTATTCTCTTCTTTTGTATCCAAAACCAATTGTTGTACATTTATAGGAGAAATGAAAGAGGTTTTCTGGGTTCTTCTTTTTTCTCGGGGGGGGGGGGGGGGGGGGCGGCGGGGGTGTGTGTTTGGGGGGGTGGAAGGGGAAACAAACTCTTAGTATCATCAATTTGAATTTACCACCTGGACACTCTTGGTATTATTATTACACCAACTTTCTTGCCTTGATTGACAATCTTTATTTTCCATAGTCTACTAACTGATTCACCCTGAAATTCCTTTTTCATGTGTAAATTGACCTCTATATGTTGTTGGTGATTTATTACTCACAGTCCACAGAAGCGCAGCCAGTTATTGAAGAATATTAAACCGATAAAACTTAGGAATGCAGATATCTACTTAACATTTTCTGTGCAGATTGTTGCATGTTAGTCATATGCAGATGCCTACTATATCTTAAAAGGAACTGAATGTGAAGTCTTTTATTGATAATGTAAGGATGAAGGACAACCTGAAGAATTCCTTGTCTCTGTTGGTTACAAGGATTTATACCAACAGCTTGGTGTCGTTGTCTATACTTGCACAACATCACTATGAGCCCTATGTTCTCTTTGATGTTCTTTATGGTATCTTTACAATTTATTTCTACACCTTTTGCAGCTAAGTAATTACTCCTCCTTTGAGGGAGTTTTGTATTGCAAGCCACACTTTGATCAACTATTTAAGATGACTGGAAGCTTGGATAAAAGTTTTGAAGGTGATTAACTGTTATTAAAATGTTCTAAAGCGTCAATTTTGCTAATATCTTCTTTTTCTTCTTATTCATTCACCATTTTTTTTTTTTTTTTTTTTTTTTCTTTCTGCTCTCTAGGCACTCCAAAAACTGTTAGAGTTGACAGATCTGTGGATCAGGTATCATAGTATCAAGTTTTTTTTTTTTTTATTATATTAATGATTGAATTTAGAAATATTTCATTCTTGGTTAATTAAGGTCTAAAATGATCTTTAAGATGTTACATGTCGTGAATGAAATTTTGCAGGTCCATAGCAACAGCAAAGTTTCAAGTATGTTTGCGGGAACTCAAGACAAATGTGTTGCATGCAAGAAAACTGTTTATCCAATAGAAAAGGTAAGTGTGGCAAGTTAATATGGTAATAATTGTAAGCTATACAGTACAAAATTGCATTGTTTGAGTTTTTTTGTGGGTTTGAAACTAATGAAAGACTTGTTTCTAATTTTCTGTGATTTGATCATTCTAGTAACATGAAAAAGTGTCATTGTGATGTTTCATGACATCAGTGTCTGGATTTGGTCTGTGTCTGGATTTGGTCTATACCATGGTTGATAGAGCCATGGGAGTGGCCCGGCCGGGTAACCAGTGACTCGGATCGGGTTTCCTGGGTGAAATTTTTTTTTTACTAACGTTGAACCTAAACCCAATATCGTGGATTTGTAACCCGCGCTCGTGTGAGAGAGAGTTTACTTTCTTAGCATTTTTCTTAGCATTGAAAGGAAGAGCTTTTGAATATATATCTCATTCCAACTTTGTATTTTTTCAATGTGGGATAACTCATTTTTCTTAGTGTAGAGTTTACTTTGAATTTCAAATTATTATTTACTCATTCACCATTTTGAGCACATGAATATTTAAATTTATATTTCTTACGTAGGAGATAGGTATGACAATAGGGCAGGGCGGGGGTACCATCCCCATCCCCACCTTAGCGGGGAATTTCCATCCTCATCCTCGCCTTATAAACGGAGAAAATTTAGTCTCTATCCCTATCCTCGCAGGGGTCTCCATTCCCCACTTGATTTTTTTTTTTTTTGTCTTATCTTAATTCAATTTTTGATATTTTTAGATAATAAAATCTAATGTATAAAAATTTAAAAATTAGACTTTATTTATATTTAAACTCACAATATATATATAATTGGAAATATTTTGATTATTAGTATTACTTATATATTTTATTAATTTTTTTATACATTACTTATATATATTTACTTATTA
>CATKHJ011117819.1:0-22444 GCA_949750685.1 Vernicia montana
CATAGACAGCAAAGAAGGCTTGAATAATAGTGAGGATAAGAAGAATAAGAGCAGCTAAAGCTGACATGAATGCCCATGGACTATCAAAATAAGTATATTTGAATCCTGCCCATGTTACATGCCAATCATTCCTATAATAATAGGAATTTGCAGTCCTATGCATTGAAACTTAAGAGACAATTATTAGATTAAGGGAGCCAGGTAAGGGGATCGGCTTTCCAAATTGAGGTTTAATATGGTTTCTATCAATTAGTTTCTATCATTGTTTGATTATATGATTATGTGTTTGGTTTGGCACGATGCATGAACACTTATATATACTGTAGGATGGAATGACACCGGATTTGTATATTGGATTGTATCACACACTGAGTTGAAACGCTCACTCCTGTCTCTTTATTTTTCCTAGGTTGTAGGATGGCCTCGAGAAGAAATTTTTAATTAGGTTTTTCTTACCTTTCATTATTCGGCAGTGTATTGTATTTTATTACTCAGTTATATAATAAATTTTATATTGTTCTGTATATTAAATTCTAGCACTTTGCATAGTTATATTTTTGTTATCTGTTAGCACTTCGCATAGTTATAGTTTTGTTATCTATTAGCACTTCGCATAGTTATATTTTTGTTATCTGTTATTTTGTTTTGTTTGATCGTTGTGTTGTTATGTTAAGTATGAATCTGTTGATGAGAATGTTGGTTTGATTGAGATAATTGTCCTGAGTGACACTAATTTTTATGTTTGGCTGATTCTGCTTAATATGTGGGTTCATAGTCTTAATTTTGTGGCAATTATAATTGTCCTATTGATTGTTTGCACTACCAGAAACACGCATTTTAACGACTAGAATGTATAGTCGCTAAAAGCATTATTTTAGTCGCTAATTTATATGAGCGACTGAATAACGATTAAAACATTCAGTCGCTAAATATCTTCTCGCTAAATTTTTTTAACGAGAGCATAGTCGCTAATTAACGACAACAAGATTTTCGTCGGTAATTAGCAAGTATAAAACATATATTTATTAAAATATATTTATATTATATATATTTATTAAACATATATTAAAATTTACTTGAATTTTATCTCAAATTTATAAAGAAAAAAAAGAGAAATAGCTAAAAAAAACTAAAAATCAGTCCAAATTGACCAATCGAATCAAATCAAATCGAAAAGTTCCGTTCGGTTTGGTTTTTACTATAAATGCAGTTCGATTCGATTTGATTAAAATGTGAATTTCGATTATTTCAGTTCGATTTTAAACCAAATTGACTTTTTGCACACCCTAAATGTTAGTATAACAACTAATTAAACAATAAAAAATAATATTTTAAAATAATATTTTTCTTTTTTAGCAAGTCAAGTTCAAATTATGATATAGAGAGTAGAGTTGAGCACAGTTCGGTTCAAATCGCTATTAAACTAAGAATCAGTATCGTATCAAATTAAAATTTTTGGTATGATTTTCGCCATAAATCCTAAATTTCTTACAGTATAGCAATAAAACAGTTCGATATTTCTATAGTACAGCACTAAAATAGTTTAGTATTTCGATTTGGTTCGATATTTTTGAGTATTGTGCTCAAACCTAGGCTTAAGATTTGAGTTTTATTAAAACTTTTATATATATATATATATATATTAAAATTTGGTTCAATATCGATATTTTCAAGTCTATTCAATATAGTTCAGTTCGATATAATTTTTTGTTTGGATATGAATTATAAACCAGTATCGTAATAAATTAAAATTTTCAGTACAATTTAATACAATTCTTATTATAAATTTCAAATTTCTTATAATATAGTGCTAAAATAATTTAATATTTTGATTCGGTCAAGTGTTGTGCTCATCCCTAATAGAGAGTATATCTCACTCAAGAGACAACATATTATTATTATTAGTATATTATTTGTTCTGAGAGAATAATTTTCTCCAAAGTTATGGGATTTGGTGATTTTTATAAAATATCCATCAATGAATTAGATTTACAATAAGAACCGTCTGTTTTACGTCAAGCAATTCAAGGTGGATCCACGTAAATTAATTTGATTAGTTAGCAATTAATAAACAAGTTTTTAGTCAACTAAAGTAGGGCCAGCTTTTAAAATGGCTGATATATATAAACAAGTTTTTAGTCAAGTCTTGTGCTTGACATATGCTTTGATCAGTTTCGGGGTTGGGATATACATAGAGAAAGATTGAGACAAAAGGAGGGTTGTTGATTTGTTAATTAATCTAAATGGGAATGGTTTAGGCGGTGCATTGAAAAATTGGAAGCACTAATTATTGACTTCAAACCTCGATAGTGTAAAAGTTTATGGGCCTTAGGAGTCCACGAGCCATTTGAATTTATTACCTTCCTTATTATAATTCAATTTAAAATCAAACCGAATCGAAATAATTAAAATATTTAAAATTAAATTTTTTATAAATCAAACCGAAATTTTAGTAAAAATCAAATCGAACTGAAAAAATTTAGTTCGATTTGATTTTTCGATTTGACAGTTTTTTTTTCCTTTTGTTATATATATATATATATATATATATATATATATATATATATATATTTTTATCGGTTCGGTTCAAACCAAATTTATTTTATAAAAATCGGACTGAACAAAAATTTAATTTGATTTTTTTTTTTTAAAAATCAAACCGAACTGAACTTTTAAAAAAACTAAACCAAATCAATCAGTTCAATTTAATTTTTCAATTTCAGTTCGATTTTGCTCACTCCTACTATCCACGCTCATTTCTTTATTTTCATTCTATTATTCTATATGCTTTAACAATATCCTCCCAGTGTTAAGGAGATATAGTTGACACTATAAATATACGGTGGTTGCTGAGTCATTTGGAAATGGGAGTCCAAGTAAAGTTTAAGTTCAAGTAAAGAGGATTGATCTTATAATAAGTTTGAGCTTGACAATATATTTAAATTGACTTAAATTATTTAAGTTATGAATTATCTTTTTTATTATAAACGATTTATAATTTTTATATTTAATCAATGTAAGATCTATTTCCACACTTATTTTTTTTATTTTATTTTATTTTTTTATATGATTTAAGAGACGTAGTCTAATTAATAAAAAATTAAAATATATATATTTGATAATAATTATAAAATTCAATTTTAATTTATTTATTTTTTATTAAATGTGCGTGTGAATAATTTTTTCTATGAAGTATAATTATCTAAATACTTTTGTTGATATGAATATGAAGACTAATTTCATATAAATTTATGTTAAATTAGAAAAATAAATATATCAATGGAATTGGTATATATATATATATATATATATATATATATATATAGAGTTCGAGAAAATAATTCAGATCTCAAGCAGTGGAGACTGTTGATTAAAATATTAATTGTAACAGCCACCCCTTTGGCACTTGCTAATTAGAATATTTTGTTGATTAGAATCAAATATTCTTTTGTTCGAGTATACGTCTTAGCTAGTAATGAGATTTAATTTAAGTTCTAATTTTTCCACATCTGTCATGTATTTTGATTTTATTTTTTAACCTCTTGATTCTCTTTTAGTGCATATATATATATATATATATATATATCTTTAAGCAGGTAATAACATATTTAGATGACCCTTTAATTAGTTGGCCTATTAAACTCATTTAAATTTCTATTTTAGAGTATCGGGGAGAAAAAATTTAACATCGATAATATTTGAATCCTGTTAAAAATTATTTTGTTTTTGGGAGATCAATTCTCTAGTTTTTTTTAGGGAATTATATATATATATAATCTCTAAAATTAATTTTATAGATGGAGTGGAGCCTACCCATTTTCGTGTCAAATCAAATTTCTATCCTTGAAAAAAAACAACTGATATAAATATAAAGTCTATCACATTAAATTTATTTCGACATAGAGTCAAGTATATATTTTATTTGCTTATTTGTACACTTTTTAATCGAAATCCAAGTGAATTAAGATTTAAAAATTTTAACTCTTTATTTTGAAATTTATTTTTTAGCTGTTAAAAATTAAAAAGTTATCGTTGTTGCGGAAATTGACACCGGATTAGAGCAAGACTGCAGTTAATAATTTGAGAAAAATAATAAAGATAATTTGGACACACAGATTTTACGTGGAAAACCCCCAAACAAATTAGGGTAAAAACCACGGGCAAAGATAGAAGAATTCCACTATGAGAAATTATAGGAATTACAACCTTCTCTCTAAATCACAAGGAGATAACAACAATAATCTCTCTTAAAAATAGGAGAAAAATAATTTAAATAAAACTCTCTATTTTTCTCTCACTCGAAACTCTCTCAATTTGAGATTTGTGATACAAATGAATAAGGTGAGCCTGCCCTTTTATAGGCAACAAATACGCGTTAAAAACGCATATTGGAGAAAAGCAACTGGCACCCAATTGGTGCCAGTTGCTATTGTTGACAATAGCAATTGCTATTGTCAACAATAGCTGATATTGTTGACACTTCAAATGTTACGTAATTGAAGCAGTTGCTTCAAATGTTAACTTTAGACACAACTAATGTTGATCTTGAAAGTTAATTATAACCCCTTTTCTCTGCCTATGTTTTTGTATTATAATCTCTCAATTAATCAAATATGTTAGGTATCTTATCTTTGTTGTCCATGTCCATCTCTGGAATAGTTAAGCTTCTTCTGCTAGTCACTCTCACAAGTAGCACTCAGGTCATGTGCCTTGAATTTAGTTTTCCCAATTTTGATTCTGAATCCAGTAGAAATTTAACATTAAGTGTAAATTCAAGCATAAATTTGGACACCATCCAAGTGACCCCTGATTATCGTGATGATCTCCAAAACCACTCAGGCCGGGCAGTGTACAATCAACCATTCAAACTATGGGACAGAAAGAGAGGTATGAAAGCATCATTCAATTCAACTTTCGTGATTAACATCATTCCTGAAACGTCTCCAGGTGGCGAGGGATTGGCCTTCATATTAAGCAGGGATACTTCTCTTCCTGACAACAGTGCAGGCCAATGGCTAGGTATCATGAACTATAGTACAGTTGGCCAATCTGGCAACATTGTTGCTATAGAATTTGACACCAGGAAGAGCTACCAGGATGACCTTGATGATAACCATGTTGGCATAGATTTAAATAGCATCTATTCCATCAAACAACAATCATTAGGAATAGGACCGTCCGGTATTAATCTTTCGATTGGTATTAATGTACTTGTGAATGTTCAATACAATTCATCAATAGGTAGAATTAACATATTGATGATGCAAGGGAAAAATATGATGAAATTTTCACATGACATTGATTTGTCTCAACAACTTCCTGAGGATGTTTTTGTGGGATTTTCTGCATCTACTTGGGCAAACACACAGCTGAATTGTGTATTATCGTGGAATTTTACTAGTTTCGAGGTAATCACCCCAAACAATTTACACTGGCTTTGGATTGTGATTCCAGCAATCGGAGTTACTACTTTATTGAGTGGGATTTCCTGTATGCTATATTGGAAATGGAAAATGAAAAAGAAGCAGGTGCAAGGCGATACACAGATTGAGCAAGAAATTCAAAGTTCATCAACTGCTCCCCAAAAGTTCCGATTAAAGGACCTTAAATCTGCTACTTGGAATTTCAATCCTATTTACCAGCTTGGGAAAGGAGGATTCGGGACAGTGTATAAAGGAATCATTTGCAATAAGGAGGTAGCTGTGAAAAGAATTTCAAAGAATTCACACCATGGGAAGCAGGATTTTATAGCAGAGGTCACAACTATAGGCAATCTCCATCATAAAAACATTGTGAAATTAATTGGATGGTGCTATGAAAAAAATGAACTCCTTCTTGTATATGAGTTTATGCCAAATGGTAGTCTAGATAAGCTACTATTTTGCAGGGAAGGAATGGAGGATTCAATTCTTAGCTGGGAAAGGAGAAATGGTATCATTTGTGGAGTGGCTCGAGCATTGGACTATCTTCATTATGGTTGTGAGAAAAGGGTGCTTCACAGAGACATTAAATCAAGCAACATAATGCTGGATTCAGATTTTAATGCTCGAATAGGGGATTTCGGATTAGCACGAATCATTCAATTGAATGAAAATACTCATCATTCTACAAAGGAAATTGCAGGAACACCAGCTTATATGGCTCCAGAGAGTTTCCACACTGGCAGGGCAACTGTGGAAACAGATGTTTATGCATTTGGTGTTCTTTTACTAGAAATAGTCACTGGAAAAAAGCCTGGAAATCAAGGCAAAGTTATGGATTGGGTGTGGGAACATTACAGGATGGGAAGGATCATTGATGTGATTGATATTGGACTAAATGGGAACTTCGACAAAGAACAAACAGAGTGTATGCTTATTTTGGGATTGGCCTGTTGCCATCCGAACCCATATGAAAGGCCCTGTATGAGAACAGCCTTGCAAGTTCTTACAGGTGAAGCACCTCCACCAAATATTCCTATTGAAAAGCCTGCTTTTATGTGGCCTGCTATTGCTACTTCTATTAGAGAGGAGTCAGTTGACGCACTGAGTGGAGGCCAAATTACTCCTACAATAGAGTTTAGTGGGAGATGAGATGAAATAATTCTTGTAGTTTATTAATCAAGATTGTTACAATTGTACCTTTTCATTTCTTTGTCCATTTTATTAAGTTGCAATAGATCCTGATCTGTTTCTTGTTGCTAAGTTTGTTAGATGAATAAATTAAGCATTAAAATACTTGTGAGACTTTATACAGTTGAGTTCAATTTCATTTCTGTGACTCTCATACTTCTCTGTTTATTGCCTACTCGCCTTCTGTTTTGGTACTCAGGAAATTCTTAAAGTGGGAGAGGCTATTAAGGTTGAATTTGAACCTGTGACCTTCTACCTTATAATACGAGATAAGTACTCGAATACTATGCTACTACCCCAGTACTATTGGGCACAGCCGAGAAAAGAAGTTGTTTCATTTTAATTAATCTTCAAAACAATAAAGTATTTATTCAATTAGTGCCTTAAAATTTCTCAGTCTGATGTGATTATCAAGTATCAACTATTTAAACTCCTAAGAATTAATATAAGGGTAAGATTTCATGAGTGTATGAAATTAATTAGAAAAGAAGAATTAATAAAAAAAATTCTTAGTTTATAGGCTAAAATTCTAAATAGACTTCTTGCCAACCTAAATTATCTCCAAGATTTAGATTCTCATTCCATTGTTAGAAACTATCCTTCTCAAACCTCACTTTCAAAAAAATTAGCCGTTAGAAAATCAAACAGTTAATTTGATTTCATTACATAATGCTCTCTCCTATATTAACATGCCATACCTATTTTGTTAAGGATACTGAAAATCTCCGTTGGATTTTTTCTTTGAGATTTTGATTAGATTTTAATTATTTAAGAATGAGTTATGGTCGATGTGCTGCTTGCAAGTATTTGAGAAGAAGATGTTCTTTAGATTGCATTTTTGCTCCTTATTTTCCTTCTAATAATCCTCAAAGATTTGCTTGCATTCACAAAATCTATGGTGCCAGCAGTGTTGGAAAAATTCTCCAGGTACATTCATAAATGACAAATCATTTCTATCACCAAATTTTAATTAATAAGTTGTTAATTAATTTTTGGATTCTTTGTAATAAACCAAACAAAAAAAATGAAATTCTATTCCAAGAATTACCTACCATTCTCAATTTTCTTATATATGCATATGTATGATTTTTTTTTTGGAAATTTTCTTACATGATTGTGCTTCTTTTTTTTTTTTTCTTCTTTGTTCATCAAGCAACTTCCGGATCATCTACGAGCTTCAGCAGCAGATTCCTTGTGCTATGAAGCACAATGTAGAATTGAAGACCCTGTCTATGGCTGTGTTGGAATAATCTCTCAACTACATCAACAAATACACACTGCACAAAATCAACTAGCTAAAACTAAAGCAGAAATTGCAGTCCTTACTTCTCATGCACAAGAGCAGAACCTCAAAATTTAACAAAATGTAGCACAAAACGGATTCTACATTTTCTTCCATCCTGCAGGAGCATAGGAAATTAATCTTAGCCATTTTGCAAATTGTTGCAAATGAATAATACAAGGCAATTATGATTTCTTTTTCCGTATTTTACACCATACACTATGAGTCAGGCACTCAATTATTTTGCTATTAAGCTAAATTCTTATTTATAGATAAAAATTCATTACAAGGGTCATTTTACAACAATAAAATTTATGAAAAATATAATTCTTAGAACCAGAAAATTGTAACTTAAGATTCAATCAAGACAATAATTAAAGAAAAAGACAATAATTAAAGAGAAGATACAAGTATAATGGAGTAATTAACAGCTTTGACAAATCTTGGTTGAACAGTTTTCTATCTCCCACTAATTTCTGAAAATGGAGTAAGTTGACTTCCAATGAGAGAGCAATCAGACTCTTTTACAGGATGAGGCATGGAAGGCCACACAAAAGCAGGCATTTTAGTGGGTACCACAGGCACAGGTGCTTCCCCTGTAAGAACCTGCAATACAGTTTTCATGGAAGGCCTTTGTTCTGAGTTTGGATTGCAACAAGCAAGACCCAAAATAAGCACACACTTCATTTCTTCCTCCCAAAAATCCCCATTCAATCTCTCATCCGCTGCTTCAACAAGTCTTCCAATTCTATAAAGTTCCCATACCCAACATACAATCCTACTATTATAATCACTTTGCTCATTCTGGTTTCCTGGTTTTCTTCCACAAACAACTTCCAAAACAAGTACACCAAATGCATAAACATCTGTTTCCGCAATGGCCCTTCTAGTGAAAAAGCATTCTGGAGCCATATAACCAAGTGTTCCTGCTAGCTCTTTTGTTGAATGATGTGTTTGTTCTACTACTCGAGCGAGACCAAAGTCTCCAAGCTTGGCATTGAACTCTGAATCCAACATTATATTGCTGGTTTTTATGTCTCTGTGAAGTACCCTTTTCTCACATCCATTATGCAAATAATCCAACGCTTGTGCTACTCCTGATATTATATCTAGTCTTTTCCCCCAATTCAATTTTTTTTCTTGTTCTTGCAATTCTGCTCTCTCTTCCCTGGAAATGAATTTGTCTAGACTTCCATTTGGCATGTACTCATACACAAGAAGGAACTCACTTCTTTCATAGCACCATCCAATTAGCTTAACAAGATTCTTGTGATGAACATTACCAATTGTTTTGACTTCTGAAATGAATTCTTGTTTTCCTTGAATTGAATCTCTGGAGATTCTTTTAACAGCTACTTCTTTATTTTTCAAGGTTCCTCTATAGACTGATCCAAATCCCCCTTTTCCAAGCATGTTCTGAGAATTGAATTTGCTTGTTGCCTTTCGAAGTTCTTTAATTGTGAACTTCTTTGGAGCCATTGAAGATCCTTTTATCTCCTCTTCTATGCTTGGATAAGCATCCTCTGTTCCATCCATTTTCGATTTCGAGTTCCATTTCCAACCCAAGTAAAAGGCAATCGCAATACCAATCAACAAAGCTGCCCCTATTGGAATAAAAATTCGAACCCACATTAGACTTTTATCCTCATTTATATCTGAACTATAGAATTTCCAGGATTTTACACAGTTCAGCTCTGTATAATTGCTAGTTGAAGCTGAAAATCCGACAAAAACATTTTCTGGAAGATAAGTAGACAGATCAATATGCTCAGAAAATACCATATAATTTCCGACAAAAAGAGTCAAATTTTCACCATCATATTGAATCTGTACATATACATCAATTGCTGCAGAAATATTAATACCATAGACATCTAATGAAACTTGTTTAATTGAGTAGATACCATTCACATCCAAGCCTACATGGTTACTGTCTATATCTTCTGGATAGCTCTTCCTTGTATCAAATTCAACTGCAACAATGTTGGCATGAGAATTCCCATTTGTATTTGCATTTACAATACCAAGCCATTGACCTTGACTCTTTTCTGGTAGATTAGAATCTGCAGTTAGGATAAAAGCTAGACCTTCTCCGCCTGGATTTGTTCGAGGACTAATATTAAGTACAAAGGTAGAATTAAATGATGCTTTGTTTTTGCTTTTACTCCATAGCTTGAATGGCTTTTTGTATAAGGCTCTTCCAGACTGATTTGTGATAGAACCTCCACTAACATCAGGTGTGACTTGAATTGCATCAAGAACTATATAGGAATTGTTTCGAATGAAATCTTTATCATTTTCAGTTTCGAATTTTGGGTATCGAAAACTAAGGCATTCTACTTCAATGAGATCACAACCAAAAAGAGCTACTAATAGTAAGCACTTAATTATCTGATAAAAGTGCATCATAAAAAAACAATGGAAAGGCTCTGATAATATGTAAGGATGAAATTGTAAGGAAGAAGAGAATGAAGGTGAAGTTTTTTTTTTTTTTTTGATAAGTTGGGCTCTATTGCTTTTTGGATATGCCTTTTAATTCACTTCAATACAAACTTTTTTTTTTTCAAACGTCAACTACTAAAGTAATTTATTCAATTCAACACTTATATAAATTTTAATTTTACACATTGATATTGGCACTCCAAAATATGTTTCTAGCACTCCTACTAGCTATTATTTTTATATCTATAATTGATTATAATGTTATCTTATCTTCATATATATTTTAAGAAAATTTCTCAAAAATAAATTAGCATTTCAGAAAATTTCTAAAAATAAATTAACATTTCATCTTTATTAACTTCATAAATCACTTTTAAATTTCTAAAAGTAGAATACTATTTATTAATTTTCATATTTATTTTTTATTAACCTCTACAAAGAAGAGAGATTTTTTTTTTTTTTTAATACATCTCAATTTTCCTAGACAAATTTTGTTTTGAAAAATTATTTTATTTTTAAATGTTTAAACAAAATAATATTAATGGTAAATAGTGGTGATACTATTTTTTTTTTTTTTTTTTTGTTAACACCGTTTCCTTCTAACTTTTTTTAAAAAAAAAAAACAGTGATATTATAGATAAATTTTTACAAGAATATTTATTAATAAAATTTTAAAAATATATATATTGGTATTTGTACTTTTAAATTTATAATTTAGCTTATAAAAGTAATACTGTAAGTTTTTTTTATTTATTATTATTTAAGACCATAGTTTAAATTATTTGCTATCTTTCTAAAATAGTTTTTTCTTTAATTAAAAAATACTATTTTTTTATTTTGTTTAAAATATATAAAAATAATAAAGCTAATACAACATAACATATTTGTGTTTGAAAGAGTTTAATATATTAAAAAAATTTAAATAATAAGAATATTAATTAAAAATTTTCTAATTTTGGAAAGTTAAAAATGATTTATGAGATTAATAAAAATTTATTGTGGAATAAATTATTTTGAAACAATTATGGGAGTGTCAATATCGTC
Source organism: Vernicia montana (assembly GCA_949750685.1). Classification (NCBI taxonomy): domain Eukaryota; kingdom Viridiplantae; phylum Streptophyta; class Magnoliopsida; order Malpighiales; family Euphorbiaceae; genus Vernicia; species Vernicia montana. The sequence continues at coordinate 11,380 of CATKHJ011117819.1, forward strand.
TTCTTAAAATATTTATTTAATAATGATAATGACCAGAGACGGAGTTAGGGAACCAAGAGGCGCCCTCCCCCCCCCCCCTTAAAAAAATTATATGATTCCTTTAAATTTGTATAGTCGCCTTAAATTTTCAAGAATTTCACTTCTTTATTTGTATATATAAAAATAATTTCTAATCATTTTTCATTACAAGTATTTATTATTCAAATTTTTGTTACAAAGAATTCAAATTTTCTTTTAGTGTCCTTGGAAAAATTTTCTGGTTCCATCACTAAGAAAAACTTCATTATCAATATTTATTATCATCATTATCAATTATTTAAACACATATACATGTATATTATATATTGTTATTCTGGTTATATTATTTTTTAAAAAAGTTAATAGTATAATATATTAAAAGGTAAAATTTCAAATGCATGAACAAATATTTATTTAAAAATCTTTACATCTGATTATAAATTACAAAAATTATATATATATCACTTTAGTTAAGATTATACGGTTGCATCTATACATGAATTACTTATGGTGCTTGCACTGTCTGAATTTCAAATTAAAATTTTCATTTAACAAATAATTTCTAACTTCTTAAATACTCTTAATTATAATCAATGAGCCTTTTGATTAAGTAGTATTTGAATTATTTTCAAAATTGTTGAATTATCGAGTTTAATTTCAGTTGGAGTTAAATTTACTAAAAAAGAATACACTTAATTGTAGCTAACTTGACTAAATTAGCAAATAATGTGTGTGACTATGGATAAATAATTTTCTTTTAATTTAGTGGTATTAGAACTATCCACAACTTAATCTGACAATAGAACACAACAGGAGATGATGATTTCTGTTTATTAATTCCCTTTCGTTCAGACTTCTATGCTTTTGTGTGAGCTTTTTGCAGTTTAATTTGTGTCAAGTTAATAATTTGATCTACTTTCTACGTACTTTGTTACTATATATATTTTTTTTCTTTGGTGCCAGCCATAACTATCTCCATGTCTTTGGCATGTCACTAATCCTGCTCGAGTCAGGTAAAATCATAAAAATGATAAAAACTTTCACTACGTATTTAACGCATTTGCGTTCTCAAAACTCAAATTCGAGATTTTAATTAAATTAAAACAATTCCCTTATCAGTTGATCTACGCCCTTATGATTATATAATGCATTTATGTGTCAAGTTATATTTAGCCTATAAATGAAGTTTCATCTCTTAAAAAAAAAAAAAAAAAGGTGAGTGAAGCTCATGATTTCCATCGAAAAAAATAATAATAATAAAAAAAAAAACTTATAGAGGCAGATAAAATTATTAAAGAATAAAAGCTCATGAATAGACAACTTCAAATGGTTTAGTACTCAAATATAAGTTTTTCTCTTATATTTTCATTCTCAAATTTATTTTGATTTGAAATATTTTTTGGGGCTAATAACTTATAATCTCTTTAATCCTTAAGAATTCAATATCATGTTCAACTTATATTTTAAGTAATTATTTTATAAATGTTGATAAAAAATAAAATTAAACTTTAATCAATAAAATAAAAAAAACAAAGTCATTTATCAACTATACTAATTAGTCAAGGTTTTTTAATATGCTTTTGTACTAAATCAAGTCATCAATGGATCCCACAAAAACGCTAGAACGAACAAGTCTAGGCATTGCGTGTGTATAATTTTCCATATTTGATTATTCAAAAACCGACTTGACAAAATAAGGATGTTTGATAGAAACTCTTATTTAGTCAATGAAAATGAATTTAAAATTGAATCTATGCATGTGTTTATTATTTTTCTTTTGGTTTTATTATATAAAAAATTATTGCCTACATTGAGTGTATACATCAATCTAATGAGAAAAGACACATTGAATAAAAAAGAGTATCGATGTCTTTTCACTCAGCAGAAAAAAGATAAAAGAATCATATTAATTAAAATATCTCATCATTTATTGATTTAATATATGAGATAAACTTATACATTTAAAATTTTCTTTATTATATTTGCACTTTTCATCCTGACTGTATCTACAAGGAAAATTTATGTACTGGCATCATTAGACAAATCAACAATTTTGGGAAAGACAAAATTAGGGTTACTTTATTATGTATGTGTAATGAATTAGCAAGACTTTGATTGCTTCAAATTCATGAAAAAATCTGAAGTTTAGAGATAAGAAATAGATCTATTGTCTCTAAACTTCAAATTTTCTCATGAATTTGAATTAATCAAAGTCTTTCTGATTCAGTTATATATACATATAATTGAAAAGTGGGGTTTGGGAGAGTAATGAAGAGAGTATTTGATTTTACTGTTATTAGTAGATGATATGATAATTTTAAAATATAATTGTTTGATAACATTTTATTAGTTATTGTTGTTGAAATGTTAAATAACAATTAAAGATATAATTTATTTTTAATATATTATTATATATCTCATTTATTTTTCTTTTTAAATATAAATCGCAAAAATAATAAAATTAGTAACTGAAAAATTACAACTAATTATTTTATTATATATTTATATATATTTTTTTCTAAATATGAATATGATAATTTTTACAAATATTTTATAATTATTTATTATTATTATAATTATACAAAAATTAATTTGAAATAATAATTTTTTTTAGATATGATCTACCAATTAGTGGGAAAAAATTTCAAAACAAAGTTTTTTAAATTAGCCGCTATTTGAACTCTCAACAATTATAAATTGTCATGTTATTTTTTTTTATCAAACGGATTAATCTAGCTACCAATTGGAAGGAAATTTTCCAATTTATGGTTAAAAATAATTACCAGTTTATGGTTGATTTAATTGTTTTTAATGGTTTGTATTGAAATATATATATATATTCTCAAAGGGTAACAAAAATTCAAAGTGTCGACTTGCTCCCGCCACGCACTTTTTGTTTTCATTTTTCAAATTTAAGGAAAAAAAAAAAAAAAAACTGACAGTTTCATCAAGCCTCAAGTCCGCATTTTTAGTGTTGACTTGAGCATAGCACGCTCCAGTCAGCCACAGCCCATTAAAAAAAGGTTTGATATATAATTATTAAATAAATTATATTGTTAAATAAATTTACATATTATTTAAAATGTAATTATTTATTTAAATAATTTAACAAATAATTTCTCTTAATTATTTATTAAATTATTCAGAGAAATTTAACAAAAACAACAATTAGAGTAGAATGATAGTGGTCCTGAATTATTAAGAGAAATTATTAAATTATAATTAAGAGAAATTAAGAAGATATGGCTAAAATGCCTTTTTTTCCCCTTAATGGACTGGCTAGAGTGTGGTCAACAGTGCCATTATCAGTAGGCTCGGAGCAATTAGGAATTATTTTCTCAACAATCATAAATTGGTAATTTTTCTTTTAATCATAAATTGTAAAAACTTTCTTTATTGAGAGTAAAAAACTATTGGGATTGATGAGAAATTTTTAAGTGGATTCAGTTTATCAGCTTATTTATTGATTAATTCAATAAAAATAAGATACGTCAATTAATAATATTATATTAATAATTTTATATTATATCATTATCATTAATTGATTTATCTTATTTTTATTGAGACAATCTATAAATAAAATAATAGACTCACTCTATGTAAGAATTTTTGAGATTGAGAGTGACTCCCACACACAAGAAGTAAAATATGTTATGTTGGTGTTGTTTAGTGCTATATGTTCAAAGTCACTTATCCAATCTTTAGTCAATGATTCTTTTTTGACCAAAAATATAACTATTAACCCTAAACCCCAACACTAATAAGAAAACCAATTGTTAAACAATTATCAATTGCATTATTAGAGTGTAGAAATTGAAGAAAAATATGCATGTATGTATATCTAAAGAGTGCTGCTAGGAATCTGATAGTTGCAATGATTATAATATTGTTGTATCTTAATATTTTTATTGAATCAATATGGTGTTATATGATTAATTTAATTTTTTAATTTTTTTTAAAAATAAAAAGGAACGAGAGATTTTAAATTCAAATCTTTTCAACCATAAAAATAATTTAACCCATGATATTGAATATATTTGGCTCTTATTTTTTTTAAAAATATAAACATAATTTATTATTTTTTTTATCTTTTCAATTATATATTTTGTAAGTACATTTTTAAATTTTTTATAATTAAAAACTATTAAAGCATGATTTTAATATTTATTAAATTATTTATTTTAATATGACTTTTATATATGTTCATTAATTTTTTGTATTTACATATTTAATTTTTATTAAATTTTCATTCATATTTTAAAATACATATTTTGTATTCTTTTTATAGCACCTAACTAGTATTTTCATAGTCAAAAGTCTAAATGAACTTTCAAAGTGTAGTTCGGATTTTATTCATTTCCGTACAAAACTATCACAATTATGGAACAGAAACAGTATTGCAGCAAACAAAAATATTTGATATTGCTGGGAAATTCTTGCATAAAGTACACGGTGGGTTTGCCATTTGCCAATATATATATATAGTCAATATAGAAAATTTTGCATTTCTAGAAGATGTCTCTTTAAAAATAATTTTCATTATCTATAAAAATTTTATTTTCATTTCATTTTCAAGGAAATTCAAATAATGTCCTGATGAGTCATAAAATCATCCGGTACTGTTGATAGATGGCCTGGTTAGAAGGTATGACATGTGAACAAAGAAAAATATGATCTATGGCTCCCGGTGGTTTAACCCCGTGGGTGCCTCCGATGCCCAAGTCAGTGAGAGAGTCTAGAGAGGAGAGAGAGAAAAATGAGTTAGGACCTTCTTTCTTTACCTTTCTATTATCTTTTTCTAGGGAAGGGTAGGGACCCCCTATGGACGCGTGTTCTATGCCTATTTGAGATTATTTTTGGTCCTCATCAGCCTCCCAATCCCTAGTCTGATCGAGTGTATCAAAGAAAAGACTAAGGGAGTAGTTCGTTGCTTGTGATTCATCTGTATTGTGGATGAAATTGTTAATTTGACTGCATATGATAGCTTTGACATGAAGGCTGCTAGATGCTTGAATAAAGATGACGAGCTGAAAAGCTCGATCTGGAGGCAGCTGGGTGCCTGAAAGATGAGGCGAGCTTAGGAGCTCGGTCTGAAGGCAGCTGGGTGCCTGAAAGACAACGGGAGCTTAGGAGCTCGATTTGAAGGCAGCTGGGTGCCTGAATGATAAGGCGAGTTTAGGAGCTCGGTCTGAAGGCAACTGGGTGCCTGAAAGATGAGGCGAGCTTAGGAGCTCGATTTGAAGGCATCTCAATGTCATGAACAGAGATGCAAACTGTATGATTGCCACATCATAATGTGGTCTTATGGTCTTCGATGCCACGATACGTGGACTTATAGATTCCATATAACTTCAAGTCTTCAAGTCTCGCATTCTTCATATAATATGCCTTCTTGAGGAAGGTCTTAGTAAATGACATGCCTAATTGAGAGGTCTGTGGACAGACTACTTCGTCAGCCAAAGATAGGTCTTTGGATGAAATGCTTTGTCAATCGAAGGCTCAAATAAGGATAACAATATATGCTGCTTCGCTGATCGAGAACTTTAGAGCTTCGCTTCATTGAAGGTTATTTACAGATAAACTGCATCATCAACTCGCTGACAAAGATCTTCAGATAATCTAGTTCATCTGCCAAAGACTTTTAGAGCTTCGCTGGAGGCTTTAGAGCTTCGCTATTTGATGTCTTTGCCTGATAGACTTCGCCATCAAAGGTCTTTGCCTAATTGGGCATTAAATAATTGGCGAAGCCCCCCACTACCTGATAGAGGTTTTCAAATAGTTTTTATTGATTGAAGACTTGTATATTTTGCCCCATTTGTAGAGGTTTTCATAAATTCTCTTCAGATAATTTGCCTCGCTGATCGAGGACTTTAGAAATCCACCGAATTTAATCAAGGTCTTTGATGCCTCATCAATAGATGGCTTTAGATAGATCTTGCCTCATTCATTGAGGACTTAAGAAATCTTCTGATATGCTTCGCTGACCGATGACTTCAGAAAACCACCTCTTTCATCGAGGTCTTTAAATGAACTGCCTCGCTGACTGAGGACTTTAAATAATATGCCTAGCTGACTGAGGACTTACATAATCTGCCTCATTGATAGAGAGCTTTTGCCTAGCCGAACTAGGTCTTTAGTGCCTTTTAGACTTTCGCCTGGACTCATATTGGCCTTTTCCCTTTCCTATAAGGAGTTGCCTCGTTGGTCTTTTAAGCTAATCTCAAGAGGCTATTTTTCCTCTCTAAGAGGACTTTGGATAAACCCTGCCTCGCTCACAGAGGACTTAGAAATTAAAGAAAACCAGTCTTCATCTGATAACTTGACTCTCTGACCGAAGACTTAAAGAAAACCAGCCTTGCTCATAGAGGACTTATGTAATAATGTGCCTCATCATATGAGGGCTTCGGGAAATCATATTTCGTCAATTAAGGTTTTCAAAGATTTCTTTCACCGAAGGAGTTCTTCGGAGTCCATGGAGAGATGGTAGTGAAGTGAAGCTCTTCGGGAGGTAAAGCTCTTTGGCATGAAGCTCTTCAACCCGAAGTCTTCTTTTAACCTTTTGATCTCTTGAATTGTTCTTTAACTGAGTCATTTTCTGGGGCCTTAGGTGAAACTCATTAGATTCTTTAAGAGATCTACATTCTTAAAGGTCTAACACCTAAATTCTCTTAAGGCTCGATTTTTCTTCAGATGAATTGTTTCACAACCGAAGGCTTAAAATCCTACCTTACTTAGAGGGTTTTATACAATTTGCCTCGTCGAAGGAGGTCTTCAGATAAATCTCACTTCATGTGAGATCTTTAGATGAACTCATCGAAGGAGTTCTTCGGATGAACTGTTTTGTCAACCAAAGACTTTAAAGCTTCGCTTTGCCAAAGAAGGTCTTCGGATAGATTGCTTATTGTAAATTTGAGGTTGGCTGTGATTAGGATTTATGAAAAAAAAAAAAAAAAAAAAAGATGAAAGCACAACAAAATATAGCCTAATGAAACAAAAATATTGCATATTACACGAACCGTGAAAAAGGACAAGTTTTCTAAGAAAAAAAGATACGTCCAATTGTTAAGGTATACCTTTCAGAAGAGCAAAATTTAAGCCCAACTATTAAGTCCGGCCCAGATGTTGAATCTTCCTCTCTTTTTTACTTAGGCAATTAGACAATTTTAGTTTCCGTACCCTAATAATAAAAATATAAAATTTTTGAGGATTTTGAGAAATTCAAGTGTTTTAGTATTTAATTTAATAATAATATTAGAGGGAGTACATGTTTAGTCATAGCAACTGCTCTTCTTTACCTTGGGTATTCATCAATGAGTAAATCCTCCTCTTCCTCGTTATCATCTTTTTTCATAATATAAATGGGGACCAACATTACCGTGCCCCCTATGTATTCTGATTCTGACCATCAAGGTTAACATATTTCTCTTCTTCCTTGTAAGCCTTTGTATAGCTTTAGTAAATTGTAATTGTGTTAAAATCATGGTTGTGAAGCTCAGTCTGATTTGATCGGTTCAACTGAAAAAATTGAGAATTATATTATAAATCAGATCGGATCATCCATATTACCCAGCTTACACTAAACACGGTAAAAATTTGATCACCCAGCCGAACTGGCCACGGGTTGATCCAGTGATCCGATTCAATCTCGATTAAACTTTTAATCCGTGACTCTTTACTTTCATCGGTTCAAAGGTCAGGCCATATATGAAAATTATGGTTAAATTTTTTAAGATTAAAGTGCACTCTAATCTAAAATATTAAAGACAAAAATCTAATGAATAATTCATCATTCTATAATTAAAAATTAAAGTGTTAAAATTATTAATAAACGTTGAAATATTGATCCAACTTAACTGGAACTTAAACTTGTCTGTCGCTCATAAAATTATAATCTTAAGATTGCAATTTATTTTTGTAAAAAATAAAAAATAAAAATCAATCATGTATTTCGAATATAATTATTAAAAATATCATATTTCAATTCAATTCACACGATTTCAACTATATATAAATTACTTGTGGTGCTTGCACTATATCTGAATTTTAAATTAAAATTTTCATTGAACAAATAATTTCCATTTTTTTTAAACACATTTAATTATAATAATTAATGAGTCTTTGATTCACATATACTAAAATAATTTACAGGATTATAACTTCTCCCATTCATATATAAATGATTGATTGGGTGTGGGAACATTATAGGATGGAATAGATCATTGATGTGATTGATATTAGACTAAATGGGAATTTCAACAAAAAAACAAATAAACTGTGTGGTTATGTTGGGATTTGCCTGTTGCCATCCGAGCCCATATGAAAGGGCTCTGTATGAGAAAATACTTGCAATTTCTTACAGGCAAAGCACCTCCATCAAACCAAAGGTACGACAATAACCTCCAAATTCAAATAATCATTTCATTCTCACAGCTACCTTTTCAACAATAGAGCAAGCAAATAAATAAGCAGGACACATTGAAGCTACGCTCTTTATCAATTTCAAGTTTTACAATTCCAATTTAAACACTATCACAACATTTAGAAATATAATTATACACACCAAATAGACATACAAGGCAATATAAGTACCCAAACAAAAGAGTTATAGAAACTGAAATATCATTTATCAATATGCAAAAACCAAAATGCTTATAATAGACCCATCCTCATCAATCTCCTACATATTTCAACCATGAATCATTAATGTTATAACAAGTATATAGCCAAATAAATTTACCCAAAAGGGGGTTTTGAACAATTGACAACAAAAGGCCACTAAAAGAAAATATTTATAACCCAAAAGAATATGAATTTATCATTGTACTTAGAATTTTCATAATCAAATGCATGAATCCATCCCCATTTTGCATTCATTTACTTGTTCTTTCTAGCAAAATATCTCATTTCCATCAATTACTTAGTTTTGTGGTTTCAATTGTTTAATATAGGAAATACAAGATTTTTGGAAACTTTGGAGCAATTTTTGGAGCCAAGTTGATCAAGCATGGCTGTGCAAGGAAATAGCACCAGTCGTGCCTTACAACCTGTTCTAGCATTTTTAGAGAACGGATCAAGCAGGCCTGTGCAAGAGAATATACACGGACCATGCTAAAAAGACTAATACAGGAAAATTCCAGGGGCCAGAACAGCACCACCTGCAAGTGAAGTTGCACAGGCGTGTCATAATTTGGCAGGGCGTGCAAGGACTCGATGACAACTGTTCAAAATTTGGAAATCTTGTACTAGAAGATTTAGGAAACCATATAAATAGAATCGTTTCTCTAATTTGAGGGTATAGCAGCTGAGACTAGATAGATCTTTTCCATTTTTGTAAATTTTAAGGATCATAAACTTTCTCTTTTAATTTTCTTAGCATAGAATTGGAGATTTGATCAAGGAGATTGAAGATTTATACCTTGGAGAGATTCTCTTCAAGATTGGATTTCAGTTTCTGCTATTCATAGAGTTTTATCCTCAACTTAATCCTCATTTATCTTTTACTTAATTGAATTTAAGATGATGTTTCATTTAATGATTCTCATTGATTGTGCCTTTTCTTTTTACCATTCGTATTTAGATTTCTTAACTAGGATTTAGATATAGATTAATTGATTGCCTATGATTGCTATTGCTAGAAATCCAATCCAACATGGAAGAACCAAGCATATCAAAGTCAAGTTTCACTCCATTAGAGAAGCTTAGGGGAATCAAGACATTAAGTTGGTTGATTGTAGTTCAGAAGAACAACTTGCAGACATTTTAACAAAGTCTCTCAGAAAAATCCAAGGAGGAGTGTTAAGTGTTGAGATTTTTCTATGATTCAAAAAAAAAAAAAAAAGTGATGAGATTTTTTTCATGGTACTTCATAGCTTGTTTAGTTATGTAATCACTTTGTTTTCCTCAAGTTTATCTTGTAATTTCAGTTTCTCTGTCTTAAGAATGGTCCTTGTACTTTCAGTTGGTGTGTAGTAGTTGTAAAGGACTTCTTTTGCTTAATTTTAGGATCTTACCTCTCCAAAACATGGTGTTAGTTGTTGGAGCAGGTTTAGACTTATCTTTGTGTATTTTCTCTAGCTATATAAATGTTGATTCTTGAGTTTTATATTGAACAAGGACCAAGAAAATGTAACTTTTTGATGAATTACCGTAATGGATAGTTAAAAATAAATGACTATTGTTGTTCTGTTTTAGTTGTTAGCTGAAAGTATGGCTTTATTAGTAAGCCATACTTGTATCAGATTAGGTGAGTTTGTTCACCTGTTTCTTCTTTTTTTGTCTAATGTAACAGCTATATAAAATAACATGACCAAGGAAATATTATTGCCTTTTAATTAGCTTTTTGTATTCGTGTCATTTTCTCTCTCAGATCTTCTATTCTCTTCTCCTCCTTCTTCTTATTTCTTTTCTTCTATTTTGCTGCTGGTTGTTATATAAGCAGGCTGTCAACCTCTGTAAAAAAAGCTTCAAAGTTTAACAGTGGTATCAGAGCTTTCTTCTTTAAGGGGTTGTGTGAGTGAGTTGGAAGTTGTAACCTTCTCCAAATCATCATTTTTTAAAGGGAAATGGCAACCAGTGTTAGCCTTCCCGCACCTCCTGTTTTTACAGGAGAAAGTTATGATTTTTGGGCTATGAGAATGGAAGCTTACCTTCTTGCATATGACCTTTAGGCTGCTATTGAGGTGGAGTATGCGAAGCAACCACTACCAGATGATCCAACTGTGCAGCAAATCAAGAAAGAGTCAGAAGCTTCAATAAAGAATTTCAAAGTTTTATCTTTTATTCACTCAGCTGTATATGAGGATATTTTTCCAAGGCTGGTAGCTTACAAAACAGCTAAGAAAGCCAGGGATTATCTCAATGAAGAGTATGCTGGAAGTAAAAAGGTGAGAGGTGTGAAGATTTTAACACTTAAAAGGCAATTTGAGATGTTAAAAATGCAAGAAGGTGAAAGTATAAAAGAATACTCAACTAGAATTATGAATCTGGTGAACCAGATAAGGTTGCTAGGTTGTGATTTCAATGATCAGAGAATTATTGAGAAGATGAT